>JAKOGI010000036.1:135000-375000 GCA_029747015.1 Carnegiea gigantea | reverse complement strand
TATATCATATATATTATAGTATATATATATATATATACACAAACATAGACAATACATTATATTATACAAAGATACAGAACTACAATAATGATATAATACACAGGATCTGTATATGTGGTGTGTATTATATTATGAGATATATATATCTATTATATATATATATATAACTATATAGATACATAATTACCCGACATGTATATATATATATACACATATTTTGTATAATGTAATGTTATGGTGTAAGTGTGTTGTTTTCATATATATATATAGAATAATTATATGATATATATATATATTCTATATATATGCTTGGATGCCCATGAACCCAGCCAACAAACAACCTACAATACGTATATCTACATACATACATAATCATATATATATATATATAGTATATATATATTAGAATATATATATATCTATATAGTATTATATATTAATATATAATATATCTCTATATATATAATATATATATATGTCTCTATGGTGGTCATCAATAATATAAAAAAGGATTAAGAATGTAATTTACTATATATATATATATATATATATATTATATAACTATTATATATATTATATAATTGTGTCGCCAATAATATGAAAAGATTAAAAGAAATGTACTTCCCTATTCTTTATCTCTTCCGAATTTACAATCAAATATTGTTATCTTTTTTCTCCTCTCCTTTCCTAAATGCACTTTAAAAAATGGATGAATCCGATATAAGCATACTATAGTATCGGCCGTTTGATGTTAATCACGGTTGTTTATGATATAATCTAACTTGTTTGCACAAAAAATATGGTTTGAGGCAATGATTTCCAAGCTTTTTTGAATAAAAGTGTGCCTCGTGTTCCAAATAAAAAAAAGTCACCCCTTCCCCTCGAGAGCCCCTGACTGGGCCCCAACACCCTTTCACTTCTGTGCGTCTCGGTGTGTTTTTCAAAGGCCGGGTGCTTAGTTGTGAAAAACGCGGCCTGGCGCCAGAAAAGCCCTGGTGCGCGACCTGTTGCTCCTACTAGTGTCTAAGAATTTCCATTCCAAAAGCCCACCCAAGCGCATGCTTGTTGGTGCTTTTTGCTTAGTGCGGGGAGCAGGCGTTGGACCCTTGTAGGACAGCATAATTAAGAAAGGAAAAAAAAATTTTGTTTTTTTTGCGGATTTAAAGTAATCGCCATTTTGACAAACTTCGGTGCTTCTGCCAAGGCTTTGCTCACAATGCTCTGGCTCTAATTGTTTACTTTGACTCCCAGTCAAAACCCTAGCACCTTCGTGACACCCAGGTATGATTTCTTCTCCCGAAGATCTTTGTTTCGTTCATTTCTCTTTCTAATCCTCCCTTCTCCCTTGCTCCTTTCAAGGTTTTCGCATCACCACTGTGAGGCTTTTTTTATTTCCTTCTTTTTTCTTTTCATCCCTTGCTGTCCCTCATTCCTCCTTCACTGGTTCCAAGCACGTGAGATTTCTGTGCCTCTCTCCTCCCTCTGCTCCTTCTACTGGTTTTCGAACCATTGAGGGTTTTTTTTCTTTTTTTTCTCCTCTTACTTAACCTTCTTTTCGAACCCAGAGGCGTATTTTTTTCCTTTTTTTTTCCTTTGTCGTGTTGCTGCTTAACTGCTTGCTGTCTGTCTTTATGGTATTCAACTAAAAAAAGCGGCCATTGTCTTCATTCTTTAGTTTATTCTGTGTTGTAGTTGTATGCGTCTTTTCCCAGGAAATGTTTTGCTGTGGGATAGTTCGGTCAAACTCATCCTATTATTTTACATTGTGCTCCTTCTCTGTCTTCTGTCTGTCTTCCTTTTTTTTCGTGTTTTGATTTCTTCCCAATTTATTGTTGCAATTAATTGTGTTGTTTTTTTAAAATAATTGCCGTGAATTCAAGTCTTGTTTCTTGTGATTTGTTGTTTTGGTTTCAATTGCGGATTAATCCGGTACTGCATCGGGTTCGGATCTCTTCGTAACCCTTAGACCCCAGGAAGGAAGTATGGCACGACAAGATCCCAAACCAATAAAATGAACTTTTATTGGGCCAATTTTTTGTCGGAGTGAGAACTATGGGAGGAAGTCTATTTGGCTCAGACAACATCTCCCTGGTGGATATCAACACGGTGGGGGACTGTAAAAAAAGGGTCCCGAGCAGTGTTAGAAAAAAGAAAAATTCAAGACTACATGGAGTTAAAAAAATCCACCAAGACGGCCTTTAGTATTTTTAGGACAAACTGCCACAAAGACTTCTATTGTGGTGATGGAAGAGATGAAGATGAAGATGAATGAATGTAATTGAATGATCCTAGGAAGTCAGAAATTCTCAACTGTAAGTGTCGTCAAAAGGAAGTTAATATCATGGCTTATAGAGAACCCTCGGGCAAAAAGGGCCACTGGATATTTTTTTAAACCCCTAGTCCCTGCTGAGGGCGTTGTCAATGCTTGAAATGGATCAAGGGAGGCAAAAAAACCATCACTGAGCTAATTAGGAATGAAGCTAAGAGAAAACGCTTTTTCGTAGAGACATTGCTATTTGGTTTTATGATGCCAGGGATTGCTTTTCATAGGGTTACACATTGATACTTTTGCTATTATGTAATGAATGTATTGGTCAATATGGCCAAGGGGTTGAAACCATCTTCCATGTTTGAGTTAAAGTTTCTTTCCTCAAGGAAAGAAGTTGGAGGACATCGAGAAGTAAATGGTGGAAGCATAAGAAAGAATTGGGCTGACAAGGTTGTTCAATTTTAGCCAATGGTTGCCTGTGATACGACCGTTGCCAAAAAGACATTTGTAAACTTTCTTGTCAACTCTCCAAACTTTGGGCCTTTATTCTATCAATGGATGTCTCCGAGTGTATGAAAGGGATGCAAAGCCTTTTGTATAAGATTCTGATGGATATGGTGGAAGAAGCTAGAGAGAAAATGGTGGGCCAGTGACGACAAACAATGCATCCATTTTGTGACGGCAGGTAAGAAACATAAAAATTCTAGGAAGAATCACTCTAGCTATATTTCTAATGTCTTAAATATATTTTTTATTTTCTATTGTTTAACTTCATTTTTACAACCAAATTTGTTTATGTCGGAAAATTTCTAATGTCTAGAAGACAACCTCTCTTTTGGATCCCTGCGGACCGCACATTGTCATTGGATCTTATGTTTAGGAAGACATTGGAAAGCAATATTCTAAAAGTCGAGATTGCTCTATAAGAAGAGTATGACTATCAATGTCTATATCCATAGCTCCGTTTCCGTTATAAAACTTGATGGGGAGCTCACTAACTCAAGGGACTTGCATAGGCCCTTGTGACCCGTGAATTTGCTACTTCATTATCTATTTCCTCAATTCATACACAAAGACCATTTGAGGAGATGGTGACTTCTCCAAGAATGGAGCAATAGCAAATGGTCCAAAAGATCTAAAAAGAGAGCATCCTATATCTTGGCATGAGTTTATTAGAATAATATTCCATATGTTCCTTATTGTCCAACTCCTCTTATCAAGGTTCTTCGTATGGTTGATGGAGATAAGAAGCCACCCATAGGTTACATTTATGACGGCGATATATAGCGCTAAGGAGGCCATTGGCTAAGAGTTTTTTAAACAGGAGTATAATTAGAAAGAGGCATTTCAGATCTATTGAATACAAATAGGATGTCAACCTTCATCAACCTTTACATGCGTTGGGGCATATAAATTTTTTTGAAGTCGAAATTTATTATTTCAAATCCATCCATTTCAGATTGTCTTGAAGTGAATGAAAGGTTTGTTTGATTGCATTTCAAGGATTGTTTTGATTTGGAGGACTCAGCCGAGATTCTTGTCGAATTGTATAATTTATACAAGAGTTCAAAGGTCTCTTTGGAATGTGATGGGCTTACGCACAAAAGAATCGGTGTTTACACCGGACACTCAGGACCCAGACTCCGGGTCCCGTTCGGACCCATTGAACTGGGTTCGAGACTGGTTTCCAACGATCTTAACTAATTGCAAAGCTGGTCCGGAGTCTTGTCCTGAACTTTGGAACCGTAGCCAGACACTATTACCCGTTAACGGCGGTCCATCGTGTTTTTTTTTCAATTAAAAAAACTAAGTAAACATCCCGATTACCCTTGATATCAGGTTTATTCTCCCTGATGTTGCATGATTTCCGCTATAAGTTATATGACTCAAAAAAAAAATCTTTTTGTTAATGTATAATACTATGAGAAGATATTTTTTTTTATGCTTGGATAATGAAGTGCTATTTTATTAGCAACCAATTAAAGTTGATATGCTAGTAGATGCCTAACTGCCACTCTAATTAAATTTGATTTTGACCGATTGATTAGCTAGCTTTTAGGTGTATTGGTTCTCCGTCTACAAATCACAAACCATCAAGCTAAATTTAAATAAAATGGAAACAACAAACAAATGGGAAAAAAAATAGAACCAGGGTAGCACTGGTTTTCGGGATCGGTTCTCAAAATCTTGGACTTCTTCTCCACCGGGACCAATTTCTCAATATTTTTGACCTTTTTCCATAAAAATTGATTGGGTACCCGGTCCTGCTCAGCCCTAGCATAAGGCAAAGGAGAATTACTAAAAAGCTCCCCCCAAAAAAAAAAAAAAGAAGAAAGACCTTTTCAATTAAGAATATTTTTTTCATGCTTGTCCAGTTTATTCTCTCTTGGTCTTATAACGTTAAATCTCATTCTATAATCTAAACTTTTGTTTTTTAAAAAATAGCTCGACTGTGGAGTTTATATGGATTCACCGCACCCAATTCGAGGAAGTTTGCCTAAGAATTCTTAGCCTACTTTGTATGCAACGGATGTAAGTGGAATTGGGATGTGTTAGCAGCCCTTAAGTGCAGACTTTTGCAACGTTACATAAAAATTTATTCCATTACATAAACTTTTAGTTTACTAGTGAATAATTAAGCTTCTACTTTGTTAACAGTCTTCACTCTCAAGAGAGGAATAATTATCATAAATCCCGATTGAATGATTTGGTTTTTTGTCAAATCAATAATGCATTGAACGCAAACACGAAGAGACAAGCTCTAGGGGATCCCATCTTGTTAAAGAAATTGATGATAATTAATGCTGGTTTGCTTAGGATAATGGGATGAAATTCGGATGGTGATGATCTTCTGATTTAAGGGAGATACCTTTGACTTGAACGGTTGTCATTGGCTTGCAGGGCCAATAGTCTCGCTTAGCACTATGCGTAGAGCAAGCACTAGTACTGCTAAATTTCAGCAAGGAGAGAAAGGAAAAGCTCCCGCGATGCCGCTGGTTCTAATTCCCTTTGCCCAGCTCGTGTTCAGTAGATCGTGAGATGAGGAAGAGGAATATGACCGAATGACGAGGCAAGGAAGTCATGTCATTGAGATATGTTGCAGATGTGGAATGATATGTATGATGCGACATCATATGGTGTTAGATGATGAGGATGATAGCTAAGCATATGGTGTTAGACATGATGAGATGAGATGATGAATGATGAATGATGGTTAAGACTTCGTTGACCCTTAAAAGGGGATTTATGAACTATGTGCTTTGGGTTTAGGTATTGTTATGTTTGCTCTTCTATAAATTGCTTATTTTGTGTGTACTTTAGACTTCCACTCTCTATAGTGTGTGTTTCAGGGCGACGTTCTAAATGTTATGTTATTTGTGGATTTATTACTATTTGCAGGTGTTTCCATGGTTATATGATTGCCTAATACCTTATTTTGATAGTATTATAAAACTTTATTTTCAAAAAATATTATTTGGGCCGTACTTTGGAGCATTTTTTTACTAAAAGTGCACCTCGAGTCCAAAAGCCCATCGTCTTCGCCTTGAAGCCCGCGCCCCGGGCCCTAGATCACTTTTGCTGATGTGATGATCGCGCTTTAAAGACCGCTTAATATGCATAGATTAAATTTTGATAATTTTGGTCACTTTGGGCAAGATCATGAGTGTGTTTTGGCATATTCCATTTCCGAGAGACTCCTAAGTTTGAGAGTTTTTTATAATTAAAAATATTAAAACTAACTCGAAGATGTCTAGTTTGTTCAACGTTGTACGAGAGGCAGAATGGAATGGTGCCTGATATATACGATAGTCATGGGTGTTTTTTCTGCGAGGATTGTTAACAGTGCATTACAAAACGCAGCGTGAAAACCTGGGGAAGACTCCGCTGTTGGGCATTTGCATACTCACCTAGTTTGGCATTGCAGCAGACAGAGAAATAATACTCACACATCTATCAGGTTTTTCTCTCCGAACATGCAGTCCCATACAAGTACGAAAACAGACTAGCAAGATTATAACTGTAATACAGCGTCAACTAAGTAAAAAAGCCATCCTTAGGCCACAATTATAATCTAATGTTCCTCCTGATAACCATTCCTAGCACACTTGAGCAACCGGAGAATCTGGTTGCACCAAAAAACCCTTCAATTCTCCTATCCACTGCGGAATAACCTTTAACAACGGAAAAACCCAGCTTCTTGTTCAAAAATGAGCAGTGCCGCCAATAGCGGATACAATAGTCGCATAACCTATAATCCCATCTACTCAACTTTAACACTGCTCTACAAACAATTCATCCGTCATCACAGACCTCCGAAAAAAAAATCCCATGTTTCACATTTCTCTTTTTGGGCTTTATCCATCGTAAGCTACAGCTTCAAGACTTTAAATTAACAATTAAAATGAGTTCTCAATCCATTAAACCAACGAAATCACGAAGAATAGTCGCAAATGCAAGTGATTACCTTGGCAAATTAAGTCAAACCTGGGAGCTTTTGCGTATGACTTTGGATACCTTTAAAAGCATCATCGACGTTATCGCCTTACATGAGAGCCACAATCGTGCACCGCAGAAGCCGTCCTCATCCCAGGGCAATCGAAAGAACGAGATGCACCAATTCAACCAAATTTGAGATGAAGAGAAATTGAGCACTTAAAAGGAGATATTGGAGGAGAGAGAAAGTAAACACCTTATCTGCGAACTTTAGACGGCCCTGGTCGTATTGGAGCTCTGTTCGATGTGCCGATTTGAGAGAAGTAAGAGATTCTTCGATAGGGTGGCCGGCCGGCGGGGATTTGGCTTTCCGGCGCCAATGGCTTAGAGATCATGGGTTTCCCCCCCTCCTCTCTCTGCTCTCACATATTACACAAAGCAGCTGAATTACATTCGACGCTCAGTGTAGTAGGGTCCATTTGCGTTTTTGCAACTCGATCCCTTGCGTTTTTGCACGAAGTGATTGGTCACCTTTATTTTTTTTTTTTTTTTTTTCCCCTGGGTCTTTTTGAAGAGTCAACAAAACCCCAAAACACCCATTGACAATTTATCTCGAAGACAAAAACTTTTACATAGAGCAGCGTGACAGAATTCTACACTAGAATTAACTACTATTTGATTTTTTTTTTTTATTTAAAACAAGAATACAAATTTTCGGCATAAAGTCAGTGAAGTGTAGAAACTATCCTACATTTTAAATTTTTTCTAAACCGTGCAGCACGATTCAAAGTCGAAAGATATTGTTGTTAGAATGCCCATTAAATAGAACCCATAGTCATTACTGTTATGGGCCTGTTATAGGCTCAAAAGGAAGGAGGAGCACCTGAAAAACAAAGTCGCAATCTTCGTTTTACATCAGAAGAAATGCCGTGAGCGACCATCTTGCACTCCATTATTGGAACCCAAGTGTCCGTTACCAAACGTCTTTGGTGGCACTTCTACTAAGAATACAACCCTCAAATTCCACCCTAAGATTAGCAAAACAAGAAATAAACTAATCAGTTGAAAATCTTATTACTCTGTAACCATCGACATTCTCTCTTAAAATGCACCAGACCACCTAAAAAAGCTTTCAAATCCAACATTTTCTTGATCTCTTTGTCTGTCATTCTTCGTCATATTGGGGGGGCCCCCTAAATTCTAACGAATGCAAATACCAATCCCATTTGAACCAAACTCTTCCTAATTCCGTCCCTTTTCCCGTCTCATCAAATTGGATTGGGGGGTGGTGGGGCTTATCCTGTTCTACTGTGGCATTTGAAACTTCTAAGCTTTCATCTCAGTCTCTCACTCTCCCCCTATTTGCATGGAAATTATGCATTTCCACGACAACAACATGAATATCCTCGAATGTTATACCCGGAAACCAATACTGCTGCTAATGATCCCCACCCAAAACAATAACACTAAATATTTATGTTTTTGGTTTTAAATTAACACTCATGTGCCTGAGATAAGTGATATTCTAGTTGCTATCCAAAAAAAATAATAATATCTTGGTACTTTGTTCTAATTTAGATCAAAAACATAAAAACAGTGCTCTTATAAAAAACAGAAAAAAATTATGCAACTAACTCACAAAAAAAATGTAAATAGTTTCCTAGTAAATGCACAAATTAACATCAAGAACTTCAACGTGTGGTGGTGGGGGGGTGACCATCTCAGAAGAGTAGGTCAATGGATCTGTTGGGTATCGTATTAGAGGTCGAACCATTTACGAAGTGGCCGTTTTGTGGTCATGTGTCCGGACTGTTAACCATTTGGAGCCGGAATCGGACCTATTTTGTGCAAATAATGGGTCAGTTGCTATTGCGACGCCGGCTTTAGCCCATTTTAAATGAACTCAGATTTGGGACATCAAAGGTATATACAATTATTATTATGTCTGAAAAACGGTTTGACAATAATTTAAAGTGTGGGTCACGAGTGAATGGGTGAAGTTAGGCGTGGCAATTGGAACATTTACACTAGTATGGTCGAGGGTGTAGGTCGAAAAGTAATGGGTCAGAAATGAGTTGTTCATTGGGGTTAGGGGGAGAGAGGGGGGAGGAGGGGGGGGAGGGGGGAGAGGGCTGACGCCGATCTGGTTTCTTTAGTATGGCGGGGGGGGTTCAATGGGCCAATCCACTATTGACCTAATATATTATTGATACCGCACCTTTTGTGTGTTTTTTTCCTTTATTAACTCTAGTTTAAATAGGCCAACCATGCCACTTTGACCTAATGATTACGCACACCCCGTTTGCCCACCCCTAAAAACACAGTTAAGGCTCTTGCGTTGAAAGACACGATGGAGTAGGAACACTCAACCTCATCCTTCAAACCTCAAGCATACGAGCCTCCGGAGCCCAGTTCCATTTTTAAACTCACGATATAACACATTGCACAGTTTAATTTTTCGCAACTGACATTCTATTACTCTTTCCAAACCTAATTGCTATATCAAAAATTTGTCATGGAACCCACATAAATGATTTATATACTTTTTATCCTTGTGATTATATATTCATATCTTATGTTTACCAATTGTAACTAGATTTTTATTTTACGCAAAAAATGATGGAATACTATTTTTTCCTGCTAGGAAATGTAAACAAGAGTCTTTATTATGAAAATTGAATCGTTTTTTTTTTTGGGGGTGGCTTGAACTGTTATATACTATATTTTGGAATGAAATTTTCATAGTTAGGTATGTTTTATTACGCCCAATTTTGTCAAACAATATTAAGAAAAGGCTACCATAGACCAACAGCCCAATGTTTCGAGCTACCAAAAAATCCAACAGTAACTAGCCCACAAATTTTGCTTTTTCTCTCTCCACATCAAACGCATCGCATTAATTTGTTGGACCCCTACAAAACCCTCGTTTTTTGTGGCAGATAAGCCGGAAACAAAAGAGCAGAGTCGAACTGGCAGGGTTCATCGCACCCACATGCCCCAAGCCCCGCCACAGCATAGCCAACCTGAACTGGGGAACACAAGCCCCCACTCCGGCACGTTATTCCACCAATTGTGGTGCGCTAACCTCAGCAGGGTCGCCACCAAAGCAAACTCAAAATCAAAATTACATGATGACATGGCCAATGAGACAAATGATAGACAATGGATAGAGCAGAAAGAAAAGAGCGATAAAAGTAAGAGCTTTTTCTCGCAAGGGGTCCCAAGAAGGCTATCAAACATTGCTATTACATTACAGCGCCTCCTATGCTTGAAAGGATTCTGCATAATTGATTTCAATTCCATTTTCCGTCTCAGTGGGCGAGGGAGCGTGAGGTCAGTGGGTCAACTGAACCCCCCTCCCCCGCAGGAAAGAATTTACACAGGCGCGACAGATAACATATCTATATATAGTAAAGATAAGGTATCTAAGGCTTGAAACCATGTTGGGGCGGTTTGGTCAGCTGCCCGCAAACTGTCGTTGAGGTCGTTGGGTTTCGATCTCTTTGGCATCCTGATTTTTAACGTTTTTACTTTTTATTCTTTCCCACCTTAATTCCCTTATTTGAGTTTTATTTGTGTGCTTCCACCACAAGATGAACCACTCCATATACCGTAGTCCTATTTTATTTTTTAAAAGTTTAACAGTTTGATTTGGAGACTATAGAAATGAAACCTTCATGTTTTAGTTCAAAAATACTTTTTTATATGATGTAGCTTGGTCTTGTTTTTCCAAGAGAATATAAAACTAATCAATGTTAGACGAAATTTCTAAATCTGTCCAAGATTCATTGTCATTTAATTAGGTGTTACTGAAACGCTGAAGGTCCTTAAACTGTGCAAAGTATGTGGTAGAAACGAAACCCTGTTGTTTTCACTTCTAACTTCTGTGATGATTTTTTCTCTTTCAAAATATTGTCAATTTTCTCTTAAAATGTAAATAAACTTTAAACTTAGTTGATGTAAATATTTTGTATTTTAGTCGACTTTAATAAATAGAAAACTGTAACTGAGCCAGGTCAACTTTTGGCTTCTGTCGTTGTTCAAATAAAAAGAAAAATAAAATGTAACAGTCCATTTAATTTTCATTGTATGCATATTGCTTAATGTTTTATGCACCACTATTTTCGACCACCCCCTTCATTTCAATCCTGGCTTGCGCCACCTGTTCCGTCTGATTTTGATGACTTACCTCAGCTCGGAACACTGGCCCGAATGAGGAAGATCGGTTTTCCATTGCTGGTCTCAGACCTTTAGCCAAATTGCTCTGGTTTCATAGTATTGTCATGCAGAGTAAGAGCGACCACCCTTTGGTACTTTACTGCGTCTGAGCCGCTTTCCTCATAGGAACGTGTCTCGTACGACCATCGTTCAGCTCTTTTTACTGTCTGATCAACAAAGTTTGAAAGAATCTTTCTGCTAGTCTCGAAACGTGTTCCCATTATGGCCAGTCTAGTAAAACTATCTTTCAGCTCTTTGACATTTCTGTCAACTAGTTTTTGAATATGTTTTCTGCACTGAGCAGACTGTCAGAAACCAGTCAATTCTGACCCCTAAATAATTGTCAACAGAAACACACAACATTTCTTCGCTATCTACTAGCATCCGGAGATCATAAACTTTTAAAAAAAAAAAAAAAGCTCCCTTTTACATGCAGTACAAAGTTTAACAGCTATGCCACCAGAAGATTCTGCAATTTTGTAATTCCGCAAAAACACTAGACAAAAAAGACATTTTTTTGGCCACTTACAGGGCAGTTTGAGTTGATTTCAATCCGTGGGGCCTCCCCTGATGGACTCATGGAGCTAAGTTTAGTCTTTACAGGACGAAAACTCGAATTTGATTGGTTGTATCCTCTGCTATCCACGTAACCGATCAAATCAACGTTCAAGAAGATGTTCAAGGCCTGGAGATATTGGACCAAGAAACGAATTAGATGCTATTATGTATTGCACTAGTTTAACTCACATTGATATTGAGTAAGTACATCCTCACCCTAAGGCAGACACTCCGTGCGTAATAATCCGGTGTCCTGGACTGAATCATGAATGGACTTTTGTAATTCGCCAGTGACATTCTGATAAGTACATGGTCATTGAAAATCGATGCTGATTAAACATCTTTGAGCACAGACCGTTTGCATTATAGAGTTGAGTTTTATGAATTTTTATTTTCCCTTGCTTCAGCTCTCATGCTAGACCAAAGTATAGTTCCAAGATTGAACAGTCCTGTAAGGAAGCAAATTGATGTCATTAGCAAGCCTATCAGTTTTTATTTTCATTTCATTTTTATGTACTCGGTGAGGGAACCCCCTCCCCCCAAAAATTCGCAGAGGGGGGACCGCTAGACGGCAACTGTATTTGTCCGCAAGGAAATGTAAAGCATGTCTTATATTAGGACAACCATCGCTACACTCTGTTCTTGCTCAGTGCTCCTTTTTGGGCAGGTGTTCGCCCAGGGACTCCCTTATCACTTATATACCCGTAACCAGAACAGATTTACAATCTGAAGATGCCAACTTCTAACTTAAGCGCTCACAATTTAGCTGTCAATATCACACAGGTGTACAGCAAATACATCCAACAGCTCATTCTTGGTGAAATATGTCCACCAAAACAAACGGCTCTGATCTTGATTCATGAGGCATCTGAGAAAAGAGGATCTATAAATCCTGACCTCCAACCACTGTAGACTAATAGTTCAAGCAATGTGCCAAACAAATCTAAAATCTTCCTAGTTCAAGTTCCCATGACCATGAGGGAATACACTAATGTAAGGTGAATGCCACCTCAATATGCCTCCCTCCAAACTGAAGGGAGAGGGGCTGCTTTTATTTGAACTACACACACACACACACACACACACACACACACAGAGACAGAGGACAAAAAGTCACACCACTAAAGGTTAATGTATCTATTCATAGGAACCTGTTACAGTACAACACAATCAAAGCAAACAAATGGAAAGTTTCCAGCAGGTTGCAGCCTCAACAACGAGGCTGAAAAAAAAAATATATTATACAAGAATAAAAAATACTGGAAGATGAATAGTGGACGAAGAGAAAAGACGGCAGAAAAAGAATCAGAAGAAAAAGGGGCCCAAAAAAAATCAGTCCTTGTAAGCTAAACCAACTGATGATTGGTGTCAATAATCAGCTTGAAAGGTGAATAAATCTAAACGCGCAAGGCTGGAAATCCTGAAGACTACTGGGACAGTTCCCTCACCTTTTAAGTAGTCAAGCTTGGGCTGTCTATTTAAGCTCACAAATGCTGCCTTGAAGTTCTCGATTGAGAGGAGGCCAGTCTTCAAGTCCATTGATGAAACAGCTAAAAATCTGGAATCATGGCACACCTTTGATGTGAACAAAGAGTCTTCGCTAGAATCAAAATCGACTGCTACAGAAGTCAGGAAAAATTGGCCGTCTTGCAAGCCAAAAGGATAGCTTACAAGAATCTCAACAGCTGGTGGACAGTTGAATCTGAATTCCAGAGTGTGTATAAGGTATCTTTGAAGTTCTCATCTGTCAATATCTTCTATGAACAGTCAAAGAACCCTAAGCACAATTCAATTTAACATACAAACAACTGTTGTATCACCTCCAACTTTGGAAACGTAGACCCAAATTTAGATAGGTCACTTTCAGTCAAGTGGCATTTAATGGATCTTTATGATCTTGTCTAAAATCTGAATTCTATAATTGCAGAATCTATCAGGTGACGTTGACATAAGCCAAGAACAAAGAGAACCTAGTATGGCCATTAATTCTTAATCCTGTCGAGTTGATTAAGAAGGAAAAGTAAAACATAAATTAGTTCTCAGAATATTTATCATCCAGGGACAAATAGTAGCCTCACTTATTTGAATGTTCTTCTATTAGAAATTATCTCTAACATGGACTTAGTAAATATTGCTAACTTTTTTTATTCGAAGGCACAGCTCCCTCTCCCCCCCCCCCCCCGAAAAAAAGCGCACACCACACAGAAAATCAGCCCAACATAATATTCACAGCTCTAGTATGAGAAAGCGTATACAAGCTAAAACAAGAAACAAATCAGAAGAGCGAAAGGATACATGAAGCTCTGCGTTGAATTGAGCAGCATAATTCTCAGGGAGGCAGGAGTTTCCTGGCAAGGACAATATATGCTCCAGCAACCTGTAGAATAGCCACCAAAAAAGCCATTGACACACTTTCCAACAAGAACATACGGCAGTGGAGGAAAAAAAATAAAAAAGAAAATAGTACCAATTGCAAGCCTAGGTGAAGTTACCTTTCTAGATCCTCCTTTGAGGGAGGACAAAACAAGAGCTTTCTATGTGAAAAGCGAGATCTAACTCTTTTCTCCAAAAGCTGATCAGCATCCTGCATGGAAACAATTTGATATCTTGGGTTATCCACGAGCATATATTTATTTAAGGAACTTTTCTTCACAGTCAAACCGACAGCACCTTCGCAAAAAAATGGTGCACCTTGAATTTTCTCTAATTGACATATCATCTAAACAAAATCTCATCCCTCGGACCCTTTTATTCATCAAAGTATCACAAAATATCCAACCCACCAAAATAAAAGAATGACAAATTTATGCAGTGAATTGTTCCACAGGAACATACCAATCTGCAACTTATACCAATGACAACAGCTTGTGATGTCACAGACTGCATTGCATCCAACAAGCTATAAAGTAAGCGTTGTTTTCCCTGCAAACAATTTTCAGAGGATTTCACAACGCCAACATAGAATATAAAAATGCATAATTGATCTTTGATAATCATGAATTTCAAGAAAAAAGTACTAGGACCAAGTCCTCTCTAAAAAGAAAATAAAAATATGCATTCCACTACCAACATGTACTGAACAAAAATTAACAGATATTGTAGAAATCACATATGGCCTTCACCGTCACAGCAGAGAGGTCATAAGAACAAGCTCATTACATACCTGTGCAAACAGGTCAAATTCGTCCAGAACAAAAACAATTGTCTTGTGTGCCAAGCCACATTCACTGAAAGGAAGCAAGAGAAAGAACAATAGCTAACTCATTCTCAAATGATAAATATGGACACTTCCAAAAGAACAATCCCAGAAATAATGCCAGTAATTTGTTGATATAATATGTTTAACCGTTTATACAGTTTCTTATGGTGGTATCGAAGTAAGGGAAAAGGAAAGAAGGAAATGGCATTTCGACTTGGTCTAGGAAACAAATCATTTTCCTCATCTGGTTGATTAGCTAATAAAAAAGGAACAGAAACTACTCTTTTTGGTCTCCTTCCCATACAAATCCGGCTGATTGGTGAGTTAACGGAGTTTGGTTAAGGAGCAATTTCCATCTATTCCCTTGCTTCTAGTTATTTTGATTTATTTGCATGGTGGAAGAAAAGTTATCTGTGTCCATTCCGTTTAACTTCTTTTCTTTACTTACCAACTCCTTTGCATACCAAACAAGCTGCACAAAGGAATGAAAGCAACAATTGCTATATTCTTGTCACTCACCGCAACATGCTAATGATAAATTGAGAGTTATCATCAAATGACGCCTGGACACAAATCAATCCGACAACGATTCCTTAGAATTTCATAGCATGAAACTCAAGCAACAGATAGCAGATAATATTCAGTTTACCGCTTTTGAAAACAGCAGTTGATGCTCCATGCATAATTGTCTGGCAATTTCCTACAAAGGCAACAGCAATGTCAAAACGTAAAATGATGAGAATGTTAAAAGTGGGACAAAAATAACAATGCCAAGATGCAAATTTCAAACAGACATTATTTAAATAAGGTTAAGATGCATAATTTTGAGAAGCAGATAAGACATGATCCGAGTAACATATAACTTGGAAAATTTTGCTAGTTCTCTTAGTAATTTGTGGTCTCCAATTTTGACGATCTTGACATGATCCATCATGTTCTGGATGATGAATGAAATATGATCCGAAACAAACATACTGGATTACGGATTCAAGTAACCCTTCTGACATCTTAAGATTGGAAACATAGAAGCAATTCACAATCAGCAAGATGGAAGTACTACCAAAGCAATGCCCTTAAAATGCCAAAGTCCAGACAACAAGCTCTAGACGGGCTAATCTTAGGGCCAAAGTACAAATGGTCCGAAAAGCTAGAGACTACACCAACACTACATATAAACAACCAGAATGGGGCTTCCTGATTAATATGGTCATTGACCCAGCTACTCTTAAATGCTAGGGATACTAAACTATGCGATATAGTCTATAGATACAATTATAATTGATAATAAATGTTAAAAAACGAAGAGAACAACCTTTAGAGAGGCAATTCTGGAAACATATTAAGGGAAACTGGCATATAGAAGCTAAGTTGTTCTAACCAATTAACAAATTCACCGCAGACACAAAGTTGCCAAAGCCAGTGATTTCTTTTATCCATGATAGTTATCTAGCAGTTGGATTGCCTATGCTCCAAGGAACAACAATGTCCACTCCACCAAGCTATGGTTTTTCTCTATTTTTTTCCTTTGTTGCTTCTCTTCTAGTATTCTCTGGCCCATAGTCCCCAAGCCCCTAATAGGTATATGGTTTTGAAGTATTTTCTATTTTGAAGTATATTTAGGTTTCAACCATTCTCTCCTTCCCCTAGTATGCCTCATTTGAGAACAGCCAAAAATGTGCACATGAAATTGATGATAAAGGTCTTTCTAACATACCAATGGCATCCCTTACCCCCCAAAATGGGAAAAAAATCCTGATGATGTCATTGCAATTTGCAATCATCCACGTATCCACAGTATTATATCACAGGTAGTCCAAGATTATGAAATATATATTGGTAATAGAAAACGAGAGTCTATTTTTTTTTAAAAAAAGGAAAAGTAATGGAAAGAGTGATTGATAAACACATAAATGCCTAAAGGGGAAGGTATAATCCCTCATTCACAGATCAATTAAAAATAAGGTCCAACATATATATATTAACCTTAACATGGGACTTCTATAGGGATTCCGTACCATGGTGCCTCGTAGAAGATTTTCCTATGGGGGGGGGGGGGGTGTCGAATAAATAAATCCTTATCACAAGAATTGCAGAAAGGTTATTCCCGCTAGCCCTTACTAGAAAGACACTTCAGAATCAATAAGAAGCCAAGGATATTAAATGAGACTTTGATGAAATCCATCAATCCAAGCAAAAAATTTGTCATAGCTGTGACTCAAATGTTTGATAATAACTGACAAAACTTACAGTTCATAGTATATGTGACACAAATTGGACACCTTAAACCGGAAGACAGACAAATAATGGGGAATTCGTAGTGATAGCAACAATTTCAGGACATACCTTAAGTGCACAATTATCATCACTATGCAAAAGTCCATTCAGTTTAATCTAGAACAGACGATAAAATAGCACATGTCATATTAGCAATCATGTGAATATTCAAGGAAGAACGTACAAAGAAAGAAGTAGAGATTCTCATTCATCTTCACAGCTTAACTGATAAATTTTTTAATTTACTGTTACATGAAGACATTACTAGTTGTCAGTATTAGAGTTCTGAAAATCTCCCCTCCCTCAATAATGCCAGTAATTTTATACACAAATAACAATGTCAACAAGCTACTGATAGGAGTGTTATAAATTGTAAAGCACTCTTGAAAATTTGCCTACTATCCTATGCCTAATATGGAAATCCATAGCCTGCTCCTCCTGTCTACAAAATCCACTCGGCTGGGGATGACTTGTGGCCCAGGGCAACAGGTGACAGTCATGACAACAACCAGGCCAAACCTTAATTGTCTCTACAAAATTATTGTGAGCAATGAAGATTCAAGTGCTATAGCAAATTGTTACAAGCACATTGTTAGGAAGAATAGGAAAAGAGCAATACCAAAGATATCATATCAGGGTATTCTGCAAATAGATCTTTAAGAACAAGCTCCAAAACCTAGGTCCCAATAGAAAAGCAATAAATTACAAGCCACAATTCAATACCAAAAAATTTTCAAAGCACAACAAGGAAATGAAAAGATCCCAAAGAAACAAGAGCATACTTGAGTTTTCCCACATCCACGGGGACCCAGGAGCAAGACTGAGTTATTGCATGACTCAGTGATTGAGCTGGATATTATGTACTTCAATTTGCTGCCAAATTCCAAAAAACAAAATGTGAAATTAGAAGGATTAAAATGAATAATGGATCAATCAAACAGACAAGGGGCATCGACTCGGACCTATAATTGCTGTCAGAAGAGTTAGAAAGGAGAGAGAAAATTCCATGCGAATCCAAGAGTCTGCTTCTGAGGAGAATTAGGGCTTCTTCAGCAGGGCTTCTTTCCATCCCTTCCTCCACCGCCAGTGGTGGCCGCTCCGCTTCGGCCGCCGTGTGGGACTCGCCGGCAGTGGCGGATCCAGACAATTCTATCAGGGGTGTCCACCTATTAATTTTCATCACCATGTGTTCTATAAAACAAAATTCAAACAATAGTCTACTATTATATTTGTTTACATTTTTTCATATTTTGAAATTGACACAAGCCTAAGTATCTGACTCATTCAAAGTGAACCAACTAAACTTAGACAAAATTGAAAGTGAAGTTATCAGAACCAACTAAAGTCAAGAGAACTAGCAATTTCCTAAATACTAGACATAGTGGGATAATGGGATTGTCATAATGCCTTTGCCTAAATCTAATAGTTGAAGTCTTCTGAGTTCTGACGAACTAAAATCAAGCAAACTAACCATCCCATTAAAATCAAGCAAACTAAGTGACTAAAGTAATTAAGTAAACTTAGACAAAATAGAAACTGAAATTACAAAGATTGCTAAGCACAATAGTCAATAGCATACCACCAAGCAATTGCAAGAGGAAAGAGCACATAGCAAAGCAATTGCAATCTCCATAACATCAAACAAGCAAGCAATTGAGATTTGAGAGGCGGTTCAACTATTTAAGCAACCAAAAAAAAGGATTAATTGTTTAAAAATACCTATCGGTTTAGGGTTAACAGAACTGAATCAGTTTGAATGTCTGGGTGGCGACCAACAGGTTTGATGGGCGACGGTGTGGGCCTGAGGGATGACGGCTGACAGGCGATGGCGTGCTGACGGAGTGGCTGCGCCAAGGTGCTTCAACTGAGACGTGATCGAGATGAGAACGAGTGAGCGAATGTGTGTAAGGACTGGTGGTGCCCGTGGTGGCGTGGTCGTCGAGGCCGTGACGGCTATTCTGGTCAGCTAATGGCTTCGAAGAGAAAGATTGAGAGAGTCAGGGCGGGAGTGGGAGGGTGGGAGGGCGAGTCACTGAGAAGGGAAGCAGCCAAGCATATCGTGAGACTGACACAAAGAATGAGAGGAAAGAGAGTGTGCTGGATGTGATGCTACTAGTTGGCCCACTACAGTTGCACGTTTTACTTAAAAAATAATAATAAAAACTGTTACTGCATCAGTATTTGGGCAGGTTGGGATGCAACCAAGGGTGTCCAAAGATTTTTGGGCCCTTTTCAAGAGTATCCATTAACATGGCTATCAACTCCTTTTGAATAGCTTGTCAGAATATTTTTTTTTTTTTGGGCAAGGGGGTGACTTGCCCCTGGCTTGAGCATAGATCCGCCCCTGTTCACCGGCGTCCTCTTTATTGTCGCTACTCTCACAGTCCTTTCCGATATTGGGCGGGAAAATAAAATCCTCTGTATCTCTCTCTATCGCAACCGGCGCCCGCACAGCAATGAAGCGGCGCCTTTTTGACAATATGTTTTTATGGGTAAATTTTATACATGTATACAACTTATTGGAGAGTATTAACAATATTGTGCGATCTCTCTTGGAGAATTCAGAGGGATGGACTGGTGGAGTGAGTAGGGATGGGTGTTACATTCAAATCCGAGGCAGATCCGATCTGATTTGAACTAAAATTATTTGATTTGAATTTTAAAAAAAATTGGGTCCGAATCTGATAAAAATAATCTGAATTTGAGTCAAATTTAGATCAAATTAGAAGAAAGGCAAAAATGCAATCTGAATTAAATATTTAAAATTTAGAATTTGTAGAACTTAAAAACCTACCCACCCCCACCCAAATTTGATTTTTTGAAATGAATATTATGGTGAGTTTATATATTTGAAATGAACATTATGGTGAGTTTCAAGCTCCACAACATTTACGATTTGACGTTTTACTGCTCTTGCTATACTCACAATGTTTACAATGTAACATATTCGTACATTTGTTAATAGGAGTGCATGCTAAACCTCCCATCTTAGGGGCGGTCACATATATTAGACAACAATATTCCAAACCGCCATTAGTAAAAAACAATATCACAATTCACCATGATTTTCTGTGATTTTTTTTAAGTGGATGTCCATTAGAATTAACTAGGTAATATAAAATTCCACTACACAATTTGTAGATTCGGCTCCAGCAGTTCATTCCTAGCCTATGTTCAAACTCTTAAACCTTAACCCAAAACTCTATCCAAATTCCACTACTCTGATTGTTGGATCAATCACTCAAAAAAGTGAGGATGAGAAAGAGACTAAGACAAGCTATTGAGAAGGGAGAACAAAGTCCCCAAATTGCTTGTGTTTCAATAGTTCTGGGTTTTTAGTAGGCAATACTTCCCCTCTGTAATGTCAGTATTCCGTTCGAAATTACATATGGACTGACAGTAAACAAGAAAAAGCAAACATTGTTTGTACAAGAAATAATTAATTTAATGCCAATTAAAAAAGAAAAAAACAGACCCAGAATGAATATAAGCTTCAAATCCAACAACATCGCCCATGCTCTTTCGTACCGGAGAGATCTTCAAAAGATTCCTCACCAGAAAGAGTACTATACTTGCCTGTATCAAGAGCATAAAAAAACAACACCATCACCACGCCGCCTTGGAAGGTAGATCCTATTTGCCATCCCCGGCTCTGCTGCCAACACTGAAGAGGATGATGAAGGGCCAACGAACAACACATGGTTTCCCAAGCTTTTGACTGTAACCCACTTCTTCTTCGTCTGGTCGAATCTGAAAACACAAATCCATTTCCCCATATCTCCAATGAAAACCGAGAGCAGCTCTCCGCCACATTCAACTAGATGGCTTGAATGAAAGGTACCATCGCCTGGTGTTTGTGGTTTATTATGGATTTCCCATGTACCTTCTTCATTAATTAATCGAAACACTCCAAGGTACCCCTTTCTATCCAAGAAATAAAATGCACCCTTATAGTAGACGGGGCTACTAATTACTGCAGGCCGGAATTCGACTGCTTCATCACGGTCAAAGTGGCATTCATGCCACATTTTTTCCTCAAAACGATGATAGTAGGTAAGAAAATCTTCAGACAGAAGCTGCATACCAACCGTCACACAGTCGAAAGAGGTTGGGGAACTTGAGAATCCTACACTTGAGAGCAAATCTAGGAACTCAAAAGATGGAAAGTCGCCTCTTACCCTTGTGAAAGGGTTGAAGAACTGCAAGGAATCTCCTTTGTCAGTGCGTAAAAGTAGCCAACCATCTTTGGAGTAATCTATCTGAACTATGCACCCATACGATTCAGGCAGGACCATGTAACATGAATCACTTCTACATGGGTCCATAAGCCTACACAAGGGCTCCTTGGTTTCGAAGAACATCAATAATGGATATGAATTATTTGTTCTCCATCGAGCAACTGGGGCTATGGATCTAAATGCCTTGCATGTGGCTCGGAATTTCATGTAATCAAACAAATGCATATGCTGTGCAACTGATGCTATCAAGTCAAAAGGAAGCTCAGACAGTAATAAGAATTTATCTAGCACGTCATTCTGCTTTTGCTCATCAAAGATAAGGCTGAGTGCATCTGAACTTTCTGATATTTTACTTAGTCAGGATCTAAGTTGGATATGCTGCTCATTTTGCTCTTCTAGCACTTTTAGGAGGCATACTTTCTCAATGCAATCCTCACATTCATATTTAGCTGACCTGCATAGCAAGGGAAAAACATTCTATAGTTATATTCTCCTCAGCTTCTATACAAGGAACTGATAAGTTACAGAAAATAGATCCATTACTTATCAAATTTCATTTAAAAAATGTAAATCAGTTACTACTGAAACCAAAATTTAGATGCATAGACCACCCCCCCCCCCAAAAAAAAAAAAAAAACAAAAAAAGTTGCTAACCTTTGATACTGAGGCATGAACCAAATAGGCATGTCCCAAAATGAAGGTAAGTTTCTGCAAGACAGTAAAGCTGTAAAGCTATCATCTTCTAAGTTGTATGAGTATAGGGCCTTTGGCATACTGAAACCATCAGTCCCAGAAATTTCAAAATACACAGTATTCTGCTTGACCCCTCCAGAATCATTATGATCAGTACTTCCCCAGCACCCTGTGCAAGATTTAGCTCCTACAAAAAAGGCACGACCCTCCAAGCAGTTGACTCGAACCCAAGTCATCATGCACAAATCCAATTCCCAAATACTCACTGCACACATCCGTCTGTCAGCCTCTCTTGTATGTATTGTGACAGTATACACTCGACCACAAGATGCAAGCAAATGTTTGTTCCAACCAATATAGTTGAAGCCAGCATCTACACGTTCAACTTCTAATAACCTTAAGGGGAGTGGGCCATCAAAATCGCTATCATGATTATTAACCTCAATAATCGCAAAGAAAGAGTGCTGGGGGTACTCGTCACCTTCAAATTCAATACCAGAGCTTACATAAACATGCGCATACACAACGCCATTGCAGGTGATGGCATCCTCTACCGCTGCTCTCTGACCAAGGATCTTGGTGCTTTGGGCAACCCATGTATTATTATCCCTATAAGGCCGGTAAGAAAAGGCTACCCCTTCCGCAAACAGGAATACATTAAAATCCCGACCATCGTCATCTTCACGAGGAGGGCATACAAGAGCACAAGAGATGCGAACTCCATCATCCAATGCATTCCATGGAGGGAGGTGGATAACTTGAGAGGATGCAGGGTTCCAGAGAGTAAACATCTTTAAATTATCATTATCACGTAACAATAACCACCCATCATTGGAAGAGAATATGTATTTACCACGCAATAGAGGGATGCTCTTGAAGCAATATTCGGATGAAATTGTGCAAAAAGTTTGCATCTTTCTCTTCCTAGAATTCCATGTGTGTAAACGAGCCACGGTGCTGGACCAGCAGGTGGAAGACAACATGATGGTCTATTGCTGGTTTCTTCTTCCATCAATAAATTCCTTCTCTTAACAACTAAGAATTCTGCCAATTAGAATTCATAACAAAAATCAGTTAAAAAGCATCAGCGCAAACCCATCCAAAAAAAAAAAAAAACTGAACAGATATCAAATTGCGGAGCGGCAAAGAGCAGCAGGACAGCTAAAAGAACCATGTATATTTAGCAAAACCAAATAACAGTTTAAAAACAAAAACTAGCTAAAAGTTGAAACTGTTCTTCAAGGTAAGACACCGGGGAGAAGAAACAAAAATTGGCAAACTTATACGACACACTGGGACAATTTGATGAACAAAAGTAGGCATTAAAATTGTAAATACCGTAAATTGAAAGCCTTAATCAAGCTACTTGTAGAATTCCCAGAAACAAGACTAGACAAGCACATCGATCAAATCCTTGACCAATCAGGCAAAAATCACGAAGCATATTCTAACAACTGGAGAGAGAAAGACGTAGACCTAACCTGCGATGCACGGTCCGGCGCCGAAATTTCCGGCCGGTGGAACTCGCCGGCGTCCTCTTCCCTGGTTCTGCGCCGGAAAACAAAACCCTTTCTCTCCCTCTCTTCCCCCCACGTCCCCCCTGCCCCCTCAGCAAATTTATAGTGTTCTGGGCTTGCAACACTACTGACTAGCCACCTGCACAAGTTCGGTACAGCAGACAATTAAGCGACGCCGTTTTCCGCTGAAGATCTTTTTTCTTTTTTCTTTTTTCTTTTTTCTTTTTATGGGTACTTATGACCTTGTTCTAGCTTCATTCTTGCTGACAAAAGGTCAAAAAATTTTCTAGCTTCGTGTCAAACGCTTTTCTTTTTCTTTTTTTTTAAAAACTTTTGTGGCTTCGTTCTTTCCTTAAAAAAAGAGAAAAAAATTGAGTACTTTTTGATTTTATATTTGAAAATAACATTATGAGTTATTATTAACTCAAAAATTAATATTTGGACATAAGAAGTAAATAGCAAGTTGTTCAACTATTAGAAATTGAATCTTGGGTTAAAAAAATTAGGATATTAGGAAAATAATTATAAGTTTAAAAAATTAAAATTGTTAATTTTAGAATTAATCATTGGCCATCAAAAAGAATAGAGAGTTGTTGAACATGAATAATATATGACAAAAATAAATAAATTTAGAGTTATAAAAAATTGAACACTCCGTTAAAGAAAAAAATGATTGCAAAGTAGCCAAAATTTTAATATCAAAACATCAAAAAAATGAATAGAAAATTACTACGTTGCTCTTCCAAAATTTTTATCAATCATAACAGACTTGCTAAAGTAAAGCCTTGGAGATTTTGTAGGCTATCTTTTGCACCAAGGATATAGGTCTGTGGTCAGTGGCGGATCTATACATATAGAATAGGGATGTTCATCTGTTAACATCATCGTTAATATGCATGTCTAAAAAATCATATGATATATATAATATGGTAGTCTATTTTATGGATATTTATCTCGTATTTAGAAGATATCTATTACTTTTTAGGTCTATTTTAGGAGTGTCCACATATAACAATTGGCGCCCCATTCAAAATGACTTATTAGAATTTTTTTAAAAAAAATTTAGGGGTGTCCATGAACACCCGTAAACTTAACATAGATCCGCCGATGTCTGTGGTCGGGAGATATGAAACACATTCCCTTCAGGCTGTGCATGAATTTGAGCATGGACTAGGGCCAATCACAAGCTTTCTTAAAGAATAGTTTATGATGTGAAATTGGCTAATCTTTGTTTCAATCAATTCTCATTACATCATATCATATAAAGACAAATGCAAATAGTGTAGCTCTTAACTTTGGTTAAGGAAGCTTTAACTGTCGATGATTTTGATGCTGGGATTGAGGAGTGCCTTGTAGGAGTCCAGGTATCTTAGACCTGGATTAATGTTAATGATGAGTTAATCAAGTATTTTCTGTTTTCCGAGCCAAAAAAAAAGACAAAAAGAAAAAGAAAAAGGAAAAGAAATATGAAAGGCACGTGACATATCACACCCCCCCCCCCCCCCCCAAAAAAAAGGCGAAGCACTTTAAAGCGAGACAACCACACCGTACGCACGAAGGCAACGCCTCCCCCAAAGTTATAAGATTTTATTTTATTTTTTTATTTTTTGCCCAGCAAGTTATAACTTGAAAGAATTGTTAATTGTTGATGTTGTCAAATTAACAGGCTTCCTAAATCCCCTGTTCTGAAAGTTTCCTATTTAAGCTTGGCTAGTCTCATTACCTCATGAATCAGTGCTGTTTGGGAAGCCGATTGCACAGGTCTCTCTCTCTCTCTCTCTCTCTCTTTCTGGGATTTGATGTGCTTGTTTACGAAATCAGTTTCCATTGTTGGTATGGTGGGGAATTCTGGGATTGGGTCGTTTTCAAGGTTTCAATCTGGGTTTGTCAATCTACAATCTTCATAGCAAGATGAAATTTTTCCAAATTTGCTTGTACGGTTTATCAAATTTGATTCTGGGCTTAGTGAAAGCTGAAAGCTTTTAGCTTTGTTTGGCAATAAATCACCTCGTTTTGTTTGACAATAAAATTTTTCCAAATTTGCTCGTGCGGTTTATCAAAGTTCCAAATTCTCTTGTACTGTTGATAATCAATTTTGAGTGGGTTTTGTTTTATGTGCTCAGCTCACATTCTTCTGATTTTTGTCAATTCTAACTGGCAGGATTGGTAATTTTTAGCAAACAATGAGAAGGGATTTGGCAATGGAAGAAGAAAAGAGAAAAATTCAATGCTGCCTTCCACCGGCTGGTTCAGCACCATGGCTTGTGTATACACATGGGAGTTCTAGGAAGAGAAAGATGCAGACTTTTTGCACAGTATCATCCTCACCCTTATGTACTGAATATTGCTTCAAGAGCATCCCTCAGTTGCGCAGTAAAGAAATATTATCTTCCAGTGGTGAGTGGTTATTGTTATGTGATCTTGATGATTTGAGCGTCTTCTCAATTTGGAACTCAATTTCCTCACAAGTTATACATCTTCCCCCATTGAATGCATTGGATGATGAAGTTTTAATCTCATGTTCTCTAGTACTTCCTTCTTGTGGCCATGGTGATGAAAATTTTAGTGTATTCTTGTTTGCGGATGGGGTAGCCTTTTCATACCAATCCTTTAGGAATAATAATTCCTGGGTTGTGCAAAGCACTGAGCTCCTTGGGCAAAGAGTACACGTACGGAATGTTGTCACTTGCAATGGCATCATATATGGACATGCTCCTGTAGGCAACTCTGGGGGTGACTCTGATTTAGTGATTATTGAGTTTAATGATAATTGCAGTGGCTTGGATGGGCCAGGGCCGCTCACCTTAAGATCCTTAAAAGTGAAGTATCCAGATGCTGGCTTCAAGTATGCTGGACACTCAAAACACTTTCTAGAATCTTGTGGTCGAGTTTACATGGTAGTGTTACATGCGAGAGATCCTGAAACTAGGACAGTATGTGCAGTCAACATATGGGAGTTAAATTTGAGCTTGATGAAGTGGGTGCGGGTTAAGTTCTTGGGTGGTCGTGCCTTTTTTATAGGGGTTCAAAGTTGCACATGGTGCTGGGGGGATATTGTTCATGGTGAATCCAGAGGTATTGAAGGGAATCTGTATATTTTTTTTGTGCCTGAGCATTATGGGCTGACAGAAGCCCTGTACCAGTTCAACTTAGAAGACTGTAGCCTGGCATCTTTATTGCCGTGTCCAAACTTGCCGTCCCCTTCTTATTCTCCTACTTGGGTTATGTCCCAACATCAAAGGTTAGTGACTTTTTTAGTTTGTGACTTGTAATTTTTGTGGCATATATTTCGTATGAAGAGAATAAAACTATTTTATACTTTTCTTGTAATGCAGGTTTGCAGTAGAAGACGCTCATAAGTGTAACGATAAGAAAGTAGGCTATCTAGGTCAATCCCGTGATGCTGTACAGTCCCAACGGCAAGAGGAGAATGAAGTGGCAGAGAGATTCTTACTATGTGAGCTGCCTCATGACCTAATATTAAGGGTTGCCCAACAACTGCATTTATTTGATTATTTAAACTTCCGAGCCACATGCAAGCTATTGAATTATGTTGCCCCTCCAGCTAGATGGAGAACAAATAATTCATATCCATTATTGATGTTCTTTGAGAGTGATGATCCATTATGCAGGCTTATGGACCCATGTAGAAGTGGTTCATCTTATATGTTCATCCCTGAAACTTTTGGTGGCATCGTTTTTATGGAGTTCTGCAAGGATGGTTGGCTACTTTTGTGTACTAATAGAGGAGATTGCTTGGAGTTCTTTAACCCTTTTACAGGGGTACGAGGCAAATTTCCTTATTTCAAGTTTCTGTGTGATTTTTTGACTATAGGGTTCTCAACTTGCCCAACTTCCTCTGATTGTGTAACAGCTGCAATTTTAGCCAGATTTAGCGAGATTTTCATCTGCTATGTTACTTATGGGGATGAAATGTGGCATATTTGTTCATTTCCACAACATGAACCTGAGTTTTTGCCAGGAGTAAGCAGGCCTGTCTATTATAAGGGAGCATTTTATTTCTTAGATAGCAGAGGATACCTAGGCGTGTTTAAATTGATTAATGGAGAGGGTAAATGGGATGTTCACGGTAAACCTGAAATGCCATGCGGCTACCATTGCTCAAGCCATCTAGTTGATTGTGATGGAGAGCTGCTCTCTATTTTCATTGGAGAAATGGGCGAGTGGATTCGAGTTTTCAAGTTCGAACAGCCAAAGATGAAGTGGGTTCCGGTCAAAAGCCTGGGAAACCACACATTGTTCGTTAGCCCTTCATCATCTTTTGCAGCGGTAGCAATGGAGCGTGAGATGCGAAATAGGATCTACCTTGCAAAACGGAATGGTACTGGCATTCTTTTTTACTCTCTTGATACTGGCAAGTATAGCAGTCTCAAGGGCGAGGACTGGATGGAAGATTTATCTGGTACAAAAGAGCAAGTACGTTGTTGCTGGATTTAAAACTCATATTCATATTGCAAATACCTCCCCCCCCCCAAATACTGTATAGTCTATGCCATCCGTTAATCTAACTGGAGATACTTAAGTATTATAATTTAGATTAGTATTCTTTTGCTGATTCATTTTGCAAGTCTTGTACTTTTCCTCCCAATCACATTTGAGGAGATAATTTCTTATTGCCTTTTAAAACTATTATCCATGGTCTTTAAATGAATATATGGGAATTCTGCTAGTAGTACTTTTCATGTTGTCTAGAGATAGACTACAAGCAAACTATCATGTTTTAACATTTCTTGCTCACTTCTGAAGTATCAACACTTTCTGATTTGTCTACTGCTGCACAAAAAAGTGTTGAGGATGAGTTTGGTGAGGTATTTTGCTATCATTCACTATAATCCAAACCATAAAAATTACCGCAAATTGACTTTTTCAGTTTTCTGAAATGTGGAATGTAGCATGCCACAAACCTTTTCCTCAGGATATGTTGATATTCTCCAGGTTTGGGTTGAGAAAACCTTCCTTTGCAACAACTTCTATGGTTTTGAGTAGTAAAAACCCTCCCTTGGAAGAACTTCTAGGCTTCATGTTATGGAACTAAATCCGGATCATTCAATTCATGTTACTTTCAGAACAAGTTTGGGGATATTGGATGGAGTTTGCAGATCATTCGGGGTCAAGTTCATATTCTTATTTGTTCATTTGTAGGGTTGAGTTAATATACATGTTTGTTGGTTTGTTTGATAGATGAATTTTGCTAAATTATTTTGAACACTTCAGCATCATCTCTTGTTCGTTCTTAATTACTTGAGAAAAAATAAGGCTTTACGAAGATTTGGACTAGAAAAAAAGAGATTGTATTCTTTCGACTTCAACTTTATTGTCTAGTTTTCTAGTAAAAGTGAATAATCTCAATGCTACTTTGTGTGTTCCTCCTTCGAGCAAATTGACTATGGCCTAGACGCCACTTCCCTCCTCAGGGGACTTAAATGGTTACTAGATGATGGCGTATAGGGCCCTTCATTGATTCCTCATCTGGGTACCCCTCAAAATGAGCGATTATCTAATATATGAAAATTGTGGTGGGTTTGAGAGCAAGTCTTACTCAAATTTACAAGTTATGGCAGTAGAGGATTGAGGATTGGCAGCCCCTGCAGTATATTGTGGGTTTGTTAGCGTTAATTTGTTCTCTGTGATATTGATGGAGTTGGCCGAGAAGGGAACTGCTGCTACAATCATATATAGTAAAGAACGGGGTTCGATTTCTCAAGCCAAGGAAGCGGCAGAGAAAGAGAGTTTTGGTAGCCTCCATCATGGGTTTGTTCGATCTTTAGGTCTTTCTCTGTTTCGTTGTGTGTTCTTTCCTTTCATGATCTTTTCTTTGCTCAGGCTCGGGAAACGCTCAGAGAAAGAGAGTTTTTGTAGTCTCCATCATGAGTGTGTTCAATCTTCAGGTCTCTCAATGTTTCTCTGTGTTCTTTTCTTTTCTTTGCCTTGGACATATCTACGAATTGGATCAACGTTTTGTAGTCCTTGTTCAAATCTACAGTTTTGTGTTCTTGTCTTTGGTTTGGTTTAATTTTGTGTTCTATACTGCTCCATTCTTGCCAATGGAAATTCAAGTTGAAGTTCGAGAAAATGCTTGGAGAACTCAGCCTCCCAATGGCCAAAGAGAATGGGTTCAACCCCGACCCTTCAGTCAATCACACTGCTCGAGTCAGAAAAGCAGAGAGCTTCATTGTCTGCAATTTGTTCCTTGTTTCCTCCCCCCCCCCCCCCCCCCGGCGGGCTTTGGGGTTCATTTCTAATCACTTGTAGACTTCATCCTTTTTCTGCCCACCATCTTTGATCTTGACTCATTTCTTCCTCACTTTCTGGATGTGGTAATTGTAGATGGATTGGTTTATCATGGACACAACCTGTGTAAATGGATTAGTTTTGCTATATTTATCTATGATAATGTTGCTTTTAGTAAGCTGTTTCTGAGTATGATGTTAGTTTTTGAATCAATTGAGTTTTTGAATATGCAGCCATATTATCTGTTGACTTTGTTGAATATTTTTTAATGAAGCTTCCAAAATGAGATTATATTCAGTGTGTAAATTTCAATTTGGTCAATTGTGTGCACTCTGATACTTTGGCCGTTTTAAACCGGTTTAGATAAACTTAACATAACATTTTCATAGTTCTCAGACCAGCTCCCTCCACTTGGATGGCATTGAGAGTGCTCACTATTGTCTGTATTCTGTAAGATTTGAGACAGGCTACTACTGTAGTCTTCTGTAACTATGATATGGACTCTCAATGACAACATCATTAAGATTGCTCACCGAAGGGATTCAATTCAGCAAGAATTAATTTTTGCCTCAAAGTTGTATTGTATTAGTGGAACTCTTGTGATATGGTATTAGAGGTGAAGTATTACATGTATTGTGCTGTGTTGGAATTTGTCCCAAATTCCTTTGCCGGTTTTGGAAATAAATAAAGTTATTTCCTTTTGTGAGATTATTTCTTGGCATCCAAGATCATGTTGTGTGTTTGAGATCTTCTGTATTATGGAAATTATATTATTTCCATACTTTGGGTTGAAGATTTTTCCTTTTTTGGAAAAGTTGATGGTTGGTGGCCAAGACATATGTTTGCGGCTAGGATTGAACCCTTGGTACCTGTGGGGCTTCCCTATAAATACTAGGTTGTTTAACCTTGTTTGATGCGGTGCAACTTGGGAGTGCCTGTGGGCAATTCCCTTTTCTATTCCACTTTTTGTTGGGAGTTAGTATTGAGAGATTTTCGTTGTAATTGATCTCTTTCTTGGGTGTTTGAGATCTGTGTCTCTCTTGTTTTTGATCTCTGTATTGGGAATGAGATCGTTCTGTACTAACTCATATGATAGTGGATTTTGTGTCGGTGTTGCCGCCCGTGGTTTTCTCCCGTTTTGGGTTTCCACGTAAATCTTGTGTGTCGCTGTTTTGTTCCTGTTATTCTGGTTTGAATTTCTGAATATCTGTTTTATCCTATCGCTTCCGCTACTATTAGCTTGCTCTAACTTCCTAACAAGTGGTATCAGAGCTCTGGTTATAGGATGTCTTCTATCATGAGAGTAGATATTCAGAAATTCGATGGGGAGATTAGTTTTAATCTCTGGAAGGTGCAGATGAGAGCGGTTCTCATTCAGCACGGGTTGTAGAAGGTTCTGAAGGGACCTCACGTAAAACCCGAGAAGATAACTGACGAACAATGGGCAGCAGACCAAAAGAAGAGGCGTGGATCGTTGACTGATGAGGAATTTGGTCCAAGGTGGAGTTTGTTGGGATTTGTCCCAAATTCCTTTGCCGGTTTTGGAAATAAATAAAGTTATTTCCTTTTGGGAGATTATTTCTTGGCATCCAAGATCATGTTGTGTGTTTGAGATCTTCTGTATTATGGAAATTATATTATTTCCATACTTTGGGTTGAAGATTTTTCCTTTTTTGGAAAGTTGATGGTTGGTGGCCAAGACATATGTTTGCGGTTAGGATTGAACCCTTGGTACCTGTAGGGCTTCCCTATAAATACTAGGTTGTTTAACTTTGTTTGATGCGGTGCAATTTGGGAGTGCCTGTGGGCAATTCCCTTTTCTATTCCACTTTTTGTTGGGAGTTAGTATTGAGAGATTTTCGTTGTAATTGATCTCTTTCTTGGGTGTTTGAGATCTGTGTCTCTCTTGTTGTTGATCTCTGGATTGGGAATGAGATCGTTCTGTACTAACTCATATGATAGTGGATTTTGTGTCGGTGTTGCCGCCCGTGGTTTTCTCCCGTTTTGGGTTTCCACGTAAATCTTGTGTGTCGCTGTTTTGTTCCTGTTATTCTGGTTTGAATTTCTGAATATCTGTTTCATCCTATCGCTTCCGCTATTATTACCGCTCTATTAATCCTAACATGCTGGCCTGTGTTGGATGCTCTGTATATTTTGTGCCCTGCTTTAATAATTTGAGCAGATACTGGTATTTTGGTTTCAGAGTTGTTTTCCTGTCTTCAGCACTACAGGAGTTGGTTCACAGGTTTCGGTTTGCAACCCAAAAGGGTGAAAAGGTTGGTTAATTTATGTGTTTACCCCCCCCCCCCAAAACACACAGAGACACACACAGAGTCACACATTTTTTTTTCACTGCATCTTTTAATGTCGTCATGCTGGTAATGTTGATTCAGCGGATACGATGTCTATTCTTGATTGTAGTCCTTTCGAGAAATGCTTTAACGATGGTGGCCTCAACTGCCCCCTTCATGCATTCTAGAGGGAGGGTGGAGGCTTCCCTCTTCATTTTATTGCAGCCAAATAATGTAGTGGGGTGAACCCATTTCACCTCATTTTGTTCTCCATACATAGGGCTCCCCATTTCAGAATTTAGTAGCTGGAGCACATCACTTAATGTGGGAGTGATGATTAATTTGGTTCTGAAATGGCACTCCTAGTTATTATTACAGCATATGGTAAGATCAATCAATATGTCTTATAGTCCTTTATTGGTGAAAATGGGCATTTATCAAATATTGCATTGATTGGGTTGTAACTTGACAGACAGATGAAAATGTGACATTGACTGACAAAATAGAAAGTGCCGCAAAAATTGAAGTCGCTCCATATGGTCAAGGACAATGGTGAGAAAATTTTCAAAACTATGGCTTGTCTCACAGGGATGCTACCTAGGGGCGAGATCCCAGGCCCAGCCCAAGTGCCAACCCGAACATTGGGGCTGAGAGTACTATTTGGTTTACTGTTAATTGACGTTGTAATATCTCACCTATGTCATTCATTTCGTTTCATTAGTTTGTAAGTTATAACTGAATTATTTGTCGCTTGTAATAAGCCAATTTACTTCATTTTGATCTCAATCAAAATGTACAAAACATTAACCTAATAAGTTCAAGGCCCAAGAAAATTAAGCAAAGCCATAACGGTTGCAATGAAAAAGTAGTTGATATGTTCGAGTCTAACTTTAAAAGCTAAAGCCTAGGAAGCAGTCCAACAAGTAGTTTCTAAAAACATGTGTACAAACTATTAGTTATAAATGCTCAATATTTAATAAAAGCTCCTAACTAAAGTCAAATGTATACGAAACTCGAATCGTAACTTAATTAAATTAGCGAATACAGAAAACAATCCTAAAAGATTGTTCATAAATGACTAATTGACAACAAAATGGATATCAGATCTATACCAACAAGATGTGACGTAATGAAATGGAAAATATGACCATGAAATTGGGATTTTAGGGATAAAAATTAAAATGAACCATTTCCATTAGATTTGTGTATTTTTAATGTACTTTGGTCAATGTAAAGATATTTACACTTTGATAAAATATTCTCCCCCAAATAAATAATTACTTGAAATAAAAATCGATCATAACACATGAATAAATTACATCCAAACGTTTTAATGTAAAGATGTGTCGTGGGAAAGGAGGAGGCTTTGAGGAGCAGCCGAGGGGTTTCGAGATGGGTTCAAATTGTCAGTTCAGGGGTCGCAGGGGCCGCATTGGGTTTAATCACTGGATCCATGGGTCTAAAACACCACTTTTGGTGTCCTGCAAAGGAGACTAGAGAGGTGGGACAGGCCGGTTAAGGATCCATTATTACCCGTTGGTGCTGGCTGGAATGGTTTGGCAGTATATACCCTTCTTACTCGTGAATAGGGGAGGGCAATGGATGAGGTCTAGTTGGACTACAATTGGCATGTTTACAAAGTAGGCTTTTTATGTCAAATTCGGTGTAGGACTCGTAGTGTGTAATGGAGCACAAAGAGTTACGTCTGTATCACTCCCAATGTCAACGATGATGAACTCTTCTCCAACTACTTTCATAACAGTTTTCTAGTTTGCACTTTGTCCTTCACTTTACTGTTCACTTTTTCTCATGTGCATATCTTGGAGCTAGCTAGGATGCTAGTTTTGGAGGCTCACAAGTTAGCCGTATTGGCCTGGAATAGGAGTCTTCCAAGCTAACACTAGAGCTGTCAAATAGGTTAGATCGGGTCAAATTCGTGTTCGTATTAAACTTAAACGGGTTGAGAAATCCCCAATCTGAACTTAACCCGTTTATTAAACGGGTTGAAAACCATGACCTGTATCCATTTATTTTTTAAACTGGTTGACCTAAAATTTATCCATTAATCCGTTTAATATAAACGGAACAGGTTCATGTTATACGATTATCTATTTATCCGCATTATATTTTGACTAAAATATGATTATCGAACATTATAAATTAATTTTTTTCATTTTAATATAGTATCATAATGCAACCATTATCTATGATTCAAGAGTCACAATCACAAAATTAATATCAACTTTATTAAACCCCATATTTTCACAATATCCCCCAAAAAGTACATGGTAATTCGGTAAATTAATCAACTTATTTAATCCATTTATTTAAACGGGTTAAATAGACATTTTTTTATCTCAAAATTCTCAACCTGAATCTAATCCAATGAATTAAATGGGGTAAACGTGTCAAACCATTTAATTAAACCGGATAAAAATCTCTACCCAAGTCTACTTAATTTCTTATTCGGTTCGGGTTGATAGCCCTAGCTAACACTGGTTGTTGCTTACCCTATTGATCTCAAAAAAAAAGGGGTAATAACCAATATTGGCACTGATTGACACTACAAGAGTTTTAAGTGACCTTTTTGCATTTTCTTTTTTTACTCATATTTCTCCTTGTGCTTTATAAACAAAAAAAAAAAAGATAATAACCAATATTGGGTTATTGGCAACGTTTGACACTACAAAAGTTTTAATCAGCCTTTTTGCATTTTCTTTTTTTATTCATATTTCTCCTGGTGCTTTCCAAACACGGGTGACTTAACGTTTTCGCTCAGGCTGAGATTAAGTTGCACAAAGCCCTAAACCCTAAATTCGAGGAACAAACACCTAATTATACGACACGCCGAGATTCAACTCTAAGAAGCCGAAATCCAACAGCTGCAAGACATTTTACGATCCGAATGCATATGAATGCGACACCTGCGATCTGAGGGAACTCAGCCAGGAGCGGTATCGCAAACACCGGGACAAGGGCGAGAATCACCCAAATGGAGAGGGTCAGGCCGGTCAGCAGCAGTAAGGTATGCCTTGAACAGCGTTTTGGGGGTTGTGATTTCAATTGAGTTAATGCTTTGATTATGGATGAGTTTTAGAGAAGAGCCATGTGATTTAGATACACGATGGTAACCCTAAGTATTTTCACTGTTTCATAGACCCTGCAGTGCTTATTGATCTTTGACCATATACTAACAACAACAACAACTCCCAGTGTGGGTCTCGCTTTCGCGGGGTCTGGGGAGATCCAGCTATAGGCAACCTTACCCCTACGGGTATTCCTACCCATAGAGAGGTTGATTCCTAAAGACCCACAAAACAGTTTTTGAGTAAAACGGTTTACAGTGGAAACGATTACTTACCAAGTTTTCAATTGGGGAGAAGGGTAAGTAGGGCAGATAAACAAGGAGCAGAGACATACCTCAACACACTCGGGGCGTCAGAAGCCAGCACAGCCTAGCCAAGCACGACCTGCAGACAAGCACACAAAAATCCTCCCCACCCCATCGAAGCTACAGCCACCTACGGAGTTGGTCCCCTACAATCAGAGACTCTAATCCTATCCCGCCACAGTCTTCTATCCTGAGCCATGTCCTCCGCCAGACCAACAACTCTCATGTCCTCTCTAACTACTTCCTCTAGGCTCTTCTTCGGTCTACCCTTCCCTCTCTTTCCACTGGGGGGACGATCATCTCGCACCTCCGCACTGGGGCGGCCACACTTCTCCGCTTAACGTGGCTGAACAATCTAAGTCTCGATTCCCTCATCTTTTCCTCTGTAGGGGCAACTTCGGCTAAACTCCTGATAACGACATTCCTAATGCCGTTCATTCTCGTAAAACCACACATCCACCTGATCATTCTCATCTCAGCTACCATCAACCTTTGGACCTCCATTTTTTTTAGAGGCCAACACTCCGATCCATAAAGAACAGCCGGTCTAACTACCCTCCGATAGACTTTGCCTTTCAGTCCTAGCGGTACTCTCTTGCCGCACAACACCCCTGACTTCCACTTTTGCCAACGCACTCTTATCCGCTGGCTAATATCCTCCTCAATATCCCCGTTCTGCTGAATGATCGAGCCCAAATACTTAAATTTTGCGACTTTTGGAATCACCCTCCCCTCCAGTGTGATGTCTCCCCCCTCTTCTGTCCTTCCACTGAAACGGCAATGGAGGTATTCCGTTTTTGATCTACTTAACCGGAAACCGCTAACTTCCAGTGTATGCCTCTAACTCTCCAACCTGTCATTCACCCTCTGCCTGGTCACATCGATAAGAACGATGTCATCTGCAAATAACATGCACCAAGGCACCTCATCTTGGATACCTCTAGTGAGTTCATCCAAAACTAATGTAAAAAAAACCGGCTTAAGGCGGAGCCCTGATGCAGGCCCATGCTGACAGCGAAATCATTGGAGACCCCGCCCGGTGTCCTAACATGCTTCCGCCCTCCCTCGTACATATCCTTGATAACACGGATGTACGCGGGCGACACCCTTTTCTCTTCCAAACATCTCCACAAAACCTCCATTGGGACTCTATCATACGCTTTCTCCAGGTCAATAAACACAATATGGAGATCCATCTTTCTATCCCTGAACAAGCCCATGAGCCCTCTGAGGAGGTAGATCGCTTCGATGGTCGACCTGCCTGGCATAAAACCAAATTGATTCTCTGAAACCTCCACACCCTCACGTAACCTTCTCTTAATCACCCTCTCCCAAAGCTTCATAGTGTGACTGAGCATCTTGATGCCCCTAAAATTATTACAATCTTGGATATCCCCTTTGTTTTTGTACAGTGGGATAACTGTGCTGACCCTCCACTCTCTGGACATCTTGACGGTCCTGAAAATAACATTGAACAACTCCGTAAACCACTCTAGACCTATTTCCCCCATAAACTTCTAAACCTCCACCGGTATCTTTGACCATATATTAAATAGCTGAAATCTATGATGAATATTTGTCATTAAAATTTCACCCATCACCACTGCCGATCTTGTTTGTAATGTGCTCATTGGTTTGTTAATGGAAGTTTTATCCATCAATTTGCCTATTGTATCAGCCCATGTTGAGCTCATCTTGAGAACTTACATATATATATATATATATATATATATATATATATATATATATATATATATATGTGTGTGTGTATATATATATATATATATATATATATATATATATATATATATATATATATATATATATATATATATATATATATATATATATATATATATATATGAATACCCAACAAGCTGGTAGAGTCATGCTTAAGCAATGATCGCAGCACAAAATCAAAAACAATACATGACAAACCAAAGAAACAATACCAAATAAGCTGGCGGATATTAGGTCCAAGATCTCCTAGAAAGAAACGTAACCATGCAAGATGCAATGAAAACCAGTAACGAAAAAATATATGTGAATACCACTGAAGAAGACTTTTGTCAAAAGAGTTGTTGCCTTCGTTAAAATGCAGAGGCAGCAGGGCAAGTTGTGACGCCATGAGGCGCCTATGTCCCTGTTCTAAGTAGTTTCAACAAATCTTTAGGAGCATCAAGTACAGAACCAAGTATTGATACCAAAAGGCATGCCAACCCACATAATTCAAATAGTATTGGGGGGGGGGGTATCTGGTCCTCTTCCAGGTACCTTTGCGAGAAGGTCTGGCTTTGTAAACAAGACTTACTAGTCTTTGGCTTAGATCTCTGATCTCATCACCTACAGAAGAGTTCTGATTACTTTCCAACAAGCTCAAAAGCCTTCCCTGTATCTCATCAAAGTGGTCAAGCAATTGAGAATCGTCGAAGAGTTTCTGCAGTTGATCAAATAGTTTTGCAGACATAATTCTCAATTGAGCTTCAGTGAGAAATCCGGAGAGCCTCAGACAAATGCATAAATGTTTCTGTCAACTTTGCCACCAATTGTGATTCATCCCACATTGTAGCCACAGCCCTTGGATCCCCTTTAGCAAGAGGGGCATCAGAACTCATCAGACTCATCATCTGAGGATTCACCTGTCGAAGCCACAGCCTGTTCAGCCCTTTCAGCTGTAGCTTCCATGTGACTGGATACTGTATGAGCTGACTGCTCCACATCTTTCAAATCTGTTGCCAGCATACTTAATCCTGCCCCTCTAACTTCAAGAATCCATGTATCAAATCCTTGCCCAGACATGTAATGAGCAATAGATAATAAGCCAAGCACTGAAAATCTTACAAACACGAGAATCACATCTTAATGAAACCCAACTCAATCATCCTATAGCATCATCTGAAGAGAATACACTTTTTAAAAAGAGAACTCAAAAACAGTATCATCTAACAAAAATACACTCCTAGACGGTGATTGAAGTTTCCTTGATAGAAGAGTCAGAATTTGATTGTGAATGCAGGCACACCAAGTCGCAACATCGTGATGATATGGCAGACCTTGGTAGCTAGAGAGTGAGAGTAGCTGAAGAACAAAGATCTATCTTTTAATCGATTCATTTGAGGATCATATTTGATTCTACCTAACTGAATCACAGCAGATCTATCTTTTTTATGACTAATGATCACATTTTCCTTTTTTTGGGGGGGTGGGGGAAATTCTGTGTACTAGTTTATCATCTTTTTCACAAAATTCAATTCATTGGTCTCATTTTCACAATTCTTGGCTGTTGCTTCTGCTACTTCCTAGTATGTCACTCTATCCTTTCCTTTCTTCTTTGTGTGTTTATTTTCCCCCTTTTTCAAAAGTAAAAGCACCGGGGGGGGGGGGTATGGAAAACACCTATTCACCTGTAAAATAGAAAATAAAAATTTCAGATAAGAAAACTGACCCATGTTTAACAGAAGAATGATAAATATGCAGTAAATTTGGCAGGATTAGTATCTCACATGAGCCTTAAGGCACAGGCTGTCTTGTAATCTCCTCTTACAAAACTGTAAGGCCCTATTTGGCAAACAGGTTTTTGAAGAACTTTTTAGCTAAAAAGAGCTTTTTTGACCAAAATTAGCTTTTTGACCAAGTGAAAAAGCTAATTTGGGTGTTTGGTGAAAGAGCTTTTTAAAAGAGCTTTTTGGATCCAAAAAGTTAATTTGAAAAAGTTAATTCCATGAGCTTTTTGGAAGAGCTTTTTGAAGAATTAGCTTTTTGTCTCACAACTTTGTCAGCTAATTTTACCAAACAGTTTTTCAACAAACAACTAATTCAAACAGCTAACAGCTAACGGCTAATACAAACAGCTAACAGCTAACAGTTGTTTCCCAAACAGGGCCTAAGCCCTTTGGTGTCTAACTTGTATTAATCTTATAAATACTTTGCATTTATGATCTCTCTCTCTCTCTCTCTCTCTCTAGTTTAATAGAAGAATGCTGAAGTAGGTAAATTTCTTTCCTACCACACCATATAGACAAAAGTAGCAAAACCTGTCGTAGCCATAACCTTGTTCAACCCCCCCCCCCCCCAACAGCACCAAAAAAAATCCCCCTCCCCAAGGACAGTAACCTTCATTGTTTTTTAGCCACGGCAATTTGCATACCGACTCATGAGTCATGACCATGCCATTGGCAAACATCGATTTCCTCATCTATGAAGTCATCTTGATTAGTCGGGGAACTGAATCATGTGCAATGGCATGCAACATTCCGGCACCAAAACCACTAATCAGGTAACTACATTACTCAAGTTAACATTCAAGCCTAAGCCTTGGATATCTCCCTTCCCTTGTTGCTTCCCCCCGCCCCACCCCCCGCCCCAAAAAAAAACAACAAAAAAGACCAAAAAATAATTTTAAAAAACCCTGAAATTCTTGACTCTGATTAGATATTTTCACATGTATTTGGTGCAGCCAGTAACTGTGTCTGAAGGTTCCAACTACAAGTTGAAAGCTTTGTCTGTTATTCCTAGACTAGATGTGCTCAAATTGTACACAACAGGCTAGTCTTTGAAAGCCGATATAATGTCAGGGTTTCTTTTCTCATCTAAAATTGCAAATGTTGATTCTTATTCATTAAATGAAAATTTGTGTTTTTTTTTTTTTGGGTAAATGAAAGATGTCCGTATCAAGTTAAATGGATATCTTTAATTTTATTTGCTACCCTAAATCTTGATGAAGTCGAAAACTAATTTTATCCAATGGAACTAAATTTTGATGATATACATTTATACTAAGGGAACTACAATGCCTTGTACTACAGAAGCTTGATGTAAAATTATTATTCTTACGCAATCAAGTGGGTAATGAACAATTACCTTCAATTGGCGGCTATAGCCCTCGGTGCTCTACCTCCACGACGGCGGTGACCACCACGACGGCGATGACCACCACCCCCCTCATCTGCTCCATTTCCTCCATCATTTGGGGCTATGAGCCTCTTTGTGATCGATGAGTTCTTGCTGAGTCTCGAAGCGTGCTATGCAGCTGCTGCGCTTTCATGATTTGTTTTCATCCCCGGGCTTTCTCTTGCTCATGATCATCTCTCCTCTCTTCGTTCTCTCTCTCTTTCGCTTTCGTTGTGTACCCATCTGTGTGGATTTAGTGTCCGGAAAACCTAGAAACTGGTACACTTGTTTCAATAAGAAATTAGGTTTTATAGAGTCACGGTCGTCGTTAGTGGGGTTATTTACTAGCCATCAAATTAACTGGTATTTTTGTGTGTTAGGAGCATACTCCCTAGAGTCGGAGCATATTCCCTAAGAGTCATTATGAAAGCATAATTTAATTTCAAGCCATGGGCAAGAGAAAGCTTAGGGATGAAAACAAATAATGAAAGTGCAACAGCTGCATAGCACGCTATGAGACTCATCATGGCCAGTAAATAACCCCACTAACTACGATCGTGACTCTAAAACTTAATTTCTTATTGAAACAAGTGTACCAATTTCTGGGTTTTTCGGACACTAAACCTACACAGATGGACACACAACGAGAGCGAAAGCGAGAGAGAGAGAGAGAACAAAGAGAGGAGAGATGGCCATGGGCAAAAGACCCAGGAATGAAAACAAATCATGAAAGCGCACCAGCTGCATAGCACGCTTCGAAACTCAACTCATCGATCATAAGGAGGTTCATAGCTAAAAACCTGACAGGGATGCCCCAAATGATGGAAGAAAAAGAGCAGATGAGGGCGGTGGTGATCATCGCCGTCGTGGAGGTAAAGTACCGGGAGCTAAAGTCACCAATTGAAGGTAATTGTTAATTATCCACTTGAATGCATACAATTATTTCTTGCCATTTTTTCTTGATAATGTAATTGTTCATTATCTAGGTAATTGTTAATTCGACCATATTCATTCACCTTCTCTTGAACCATGACAACAGCCTATAGTACGTTGAATACCCTGGATACTCTTGTACCAATGACATGCCCCAAATATTTCACTTTGGTGACTACAAAATAAGTCTATTGACCTAGAAACATAATTCATAAGTGTGTTGGGATTGATGACCATGCACATTAGTCACTGCAGATACTTAATAGGATTTTAATGTGGGATTTTAATGTGGGTATGGCTGACTTAGTAATTGTAGGCAATTGGTTCATAGTCTTTTGGTATAGAGCCAAAATTTCTAAAAATATAATAAAACTATAAATTTGAGTTTGCAATAGTGTAACTCTTGTCCCACATTCGTGAAGAAAAAAATAGACAAATAAATGGAAAATAGGCGTCAGAAAACGATTGAGCCAAAGCTTCCAATGTAATCTAAAGTATTGTTTAGAAGTTTCTACATTATCTTATTTGTATTACCACAAATTCTTAAAGTTGCTTGGTATTTTCTTAATTTTCTATATATTATATATCACATTATTTGAGATTACACCATAAATTCCTAACTTATTCTACAAATATATAATCATAAACATAGTTTTGCATTGCCAAAAAATAAAAATCAAATGGTAATCCCCTACTCTTCGACTTTCTTGTGTCAAAGGGTCAGAAATCCTTACTCAACATACAAAAGATTATGTTTGCTGTCCCATACACACTACCAACACTGGAGAACATTTGATTGGATGTAATGGTGGAATTACCTTTTTGCAATTATCTCTTTGCAAGAGATTATGTTCATAAAAATCAAATGGTAATCCTCTATTCTTCGAATTAATAGGCTGAAAATGCAGTCACCTCTTTGCAATAGTGGAAGGGCAACCCTTCCTGAAGGTGTGATTTATGGCCCTTATAGAAAAACTCTCACATGCCGCAAACAGTTGTGATGCTACTAGGCGCCTATGTCCCTGTTCTAAATAGTTTCAACAAAGCCTTAGTAGCATCAAGTACAGAACCAAGTACTGATGAGGATATGTAAGCAAACCCACAGATGATACCAAAAAGCCTGCCAACCCCCATAATTCAAATATTTTTTTTTTTGGGGGGGGGGGGGGGGGAGTCTGGTCCTCTTCCAGGTACCCTTGCCAGAAAGTCTGGCTTTGTAAACAAGACATAAACAAAATTTAATATGTGGACAACTCAAGCAACAACAATAGATTACATTTTTCAAGACCATGTGTCATAATTAACTTCTATTGCTTGGTACAACATATAACATTGTTATCCTGTTGTATCTACCATCTACTTGGGAAAAAACAAATCATAGTTGATGAGAACACCTTTTAGAAGATCATCCTTCCTAGAACGTGGATAGTTCATTATCAGACAAGCCCTAACCCAGTTTAGACTTCAATTCAAACAATCATATATCACAAGTATGATAGGCATGTCATGTAGCTATAACCTAAGTTGTAAGGAAAGACCCCTCAAGTTAATTGTAATATTTGATTTGAAGTAAACAACCACGAAACCACGTTCCCTCCCTCCCCTTATTTCCATTACCTTACCCTCCCCTCACGACCCACTAACTAAATAAGCATGTGTAAAGCATACCTTCATAATAAGCTGTAAATTTTAAAATAGGACTCTCATAGATATTTTTAAGGGTGTCTTCATTTTATGGTAAATCCAAGCCCCAAACTCTTTATTCTCTCTCTATCAAAGATGCTAAAAGCCTAACACGTATGTCTATTCAAAATAGGACAGCCTAACATGAACTCCAAATATATCCAATCATTTCTTTTCCATATTATTACTTGTATTGAGAGAATCAGTAATGATGAATGAGTTCTTGAGTATGCATGGGCTACTCATAAGGTCTTCCATTATCTAGATTTCCTAGTTAATTGACGCTTGTTTGCTGTTTCCTTTAACAATCAGCATTAATTCTTACTCCTTCAAATTTTCTTGGCATTTGTCAGTGCTACTTGCATGCTTTCTACTCATTTTGTGTATGCCATTGTACCGTAATTGAACAGGACCTCACATGATGTGATGGCTTTTGAGCAAGAGTTTAATATGCGGCAACTTGGTAGAGAAGAGAACAAGACCTCGAATTGTTGGGCACCTCGCTAAGTGTTTCTGCTTTTAGCATCTTATGAACTTAATCGTCTGAGGAATAATGCTCGACATGGCATGAGCTTGTTGAAACTGATGTCTTCAAGATTGGTGCTCTTTATCCGAACCGTTATTAGCAAACCTAATTAGTAATTGTTGAAACTGACATGGCATGAGCTTGTTTCTGCTTTCAGCATCTTATGAACTGCACCAAACTTTACACTATTTATTCACCTTCTCTTTTAACCTGGACAACAGCCTATTACAAGTACGGTGAATACCCCGGATACTCCTGTACCAATGACATGTCCCAAATATCTCACTTTGGCCACTACAAAATATGCCTATCGACCTAGAAACATAATTCATGAGTGCATTGCGACTGATAACCATGCAAATAAGTCATTGCAGATACTTAATAGGATTTTAGTGTGGGTCTGACTTAGTAATTGTACGCAAATCGGTTGATAGACCTTTGGTATAGAGCCAAAATTTCTAAGAATAGAACACAACTATAAATTTGGGTTTAAAATATTGTAACTATTGTCCCACACCAATGAACCAAAAATGGACAAATAGATGGAAAATAGGCAACGGAAAACGATCGAGCTTTTCCAAATATATGACTAGGATTGGCAAAAGCCTAAGGTAACAAGGCACAAAGCTGCACTGAAATAAAAGTCACTAAAGTTCATATTTTTAAGCAAATGCTCCGTGTACCCTAAGGTGTTGTTTAGAAGTTTTTGAATTTTCTTATTTGTATTACCCCACAATCTTACGTTGCTTAATATTTTTGTATTTTTCTATGTATCACATTATTTGAGATTACACCATAGATTCCTTACTTATATGTTTGTTGTCCCATATACATTACCAACACTGAGGAACATTTGATTGGATCTAATATATGGTAAACTTATGCAATAATACAATGATATTCACATATTTTTCAATAATTCACAACTACATCGTAATTTTCCAAATAAGACCAGTTTCTAAACAAGACCAATCACCTTCCGACAAGGAGGCTCATACCCATTGACCATTTACCCTTGCATAAAACTAAAGAGCTGGGCAACGGGTGAGTTCGGATCGACCCATTTAATAAATGGGTCAATTTTGAAGTAATATATTTTTTAATGAGTAAGCGGGCCCAATCTGCTATGCCTCTATCTTAGAGGTACTCAATGGACCTGAACGGGACAGGAGTAAGGAAATGTCAAAGTCCAGCCTAAATTCCAATCTCACAACCTTCCACACACAATTGCACAAAGGTGGAATTGTACTCCCAAATTTGAATCTAGGTGGGGGGAGGGTTTGTGGAGTGTTGGCCACCCGAACAACTCCTCTTCGACAATTTTGAAATGATATGCTACAAGCATTCATACACATAATATAGTGAAAGGCAAGTAATAAATTGAAAAAAAATTCGGAATTAAATGCGATCTACGAGGACATACCCTGAAACAGGATCATTTTTTATTCGATGATGATGCCATCACTTGATATCAGAAGGAAATTTTGTCCTAATTCGCCTTCAATGAAGTATGAGACCCTAAATTCAAGAAAATAGAAGTACATAAAACACACGATCACCTTGTATTGGTCTTCCACCCTCCATGGTCCACGATCCAATCATTTTATTATTCATTGAATCATCAAAACCTACATAGAGATTGTTCTTTTCAACCGACATTTTAAATTAAGAAGTTCATATAAATTGAATATAAGTATACAAAAAATTTTGAATTTTTTTGGAATTTAAATATATTCAAATAAGTTTTGTTTATAGAAGTTTAACAAAAATAAGTTACAAAAAATATGCTATACTTTTTGTCGAAAAAAGATCCTATATTTAACATACGGACAATTCAAGCAACAACAACAGATGATATTTTTCAAGCCACATGCCGTGATTAACTTAGTTTGCTTGTTACAACAATATCACCCATTGTTATCCTGTTGTAGGTACCATCTATTTGGGAAAACCCACATCCTAGTTGATGAGAGCACCTTTTAGAAAATCATCCTTGCTAGAACGTGGAGAGTTCATTATCAGACAAGCTCTAACCCAGTTTAGACTTCAATTCGCTCAATTGTTCATTTCATGTAGCTATAACCTTAATTCAATTGTAATATTTGGTTTGATGTAAACAACCGCAAAATGCAAAAAAATTCGCAATCATATTTTCATCATCTTGTTTGGTTGTAAGACAATATTGCAAATAACAGCTACCTTATAGTTATGATCATTACAAACCATACAATTCTAATTTCATCACAAAGTTGATTGCATGATATCAGACAAGCCATAACCCAGTTTAGACTTCAATTCACTCAATCGTATATCACAAGGATAATAGGCATTCCATGTAGCTATACCTAAATATAAATAGCTTATTCAATTTTAGATAGCCTTACACTCACAAACCAAAAAAGAAATATTATAAGAAAAGAACCCTCAATTTAATTGTAACATTCGATTTGATGTAAACAATCACGAAATGTAAGCAAGTTCATAATAATATTTATCATCACCTTGTTTGGTTGCAAGACAGTCCTGTAAATAACAACTACCTTATAATTATGATCACAACAAACTATACAATTTTATTTTCATTACAAACCTGATTGCATTATATTACATTCAACTACATATCACATAGCGTTTTTCTCCTTACTCTGCATCCCCCACTAGCGTACTCAAAACACCACGAACACAAATCACGTTCCCTCCCTCCCCTTATTTCCATTACCTTACCCACTAACTAAAAAAAGGGATAAAGAACATTTTAAAAGGAAACTTCACCAAAATCACTATCAATAAGCATGTGTAAAGCACACCTTCATAATAAGTTGTAAATTTTAGAATGAGACTCTCACAGAAGAAATAAGATGAATGGATATTTTTATGGGTGTCTTAATGTTATGGTGAATCCATGCCCGAACCTCTTTCTTCTCTCTCTATCAAAGATGCTAAAACATATGCCCATTCAATAGGACAGCCCAATTAACATTAACTCCAAATATATCCAATCATTTTTTTTCAATATTACTTGTATTTTCAAGACAGGTTAATAGACGAATTTCTAGGCAAAGTAATAGTACATAAATTATAAATACAAAAGAATGTGACAAAAAACGGACCTCAATTGATATTCCGTCATCATCCTCAAAACAAGCCACGCCAAGCCAATCGCATATTTGATTAGAATCAAGCAGACCTAATACGGAATTCATCAACCTAAAAATAAGATAATATAATAAAAATTAATTCCAAAAGCTCAAAATAAGAGAATAGAAATTAACTGGATCCAAACCCAAATTAAGTCACTGGACTTTCTGCACCCGCAAATTTCTCTCCACCCACGCCTATTTCTTCTAAACAACTACTCTATCGGAGTTACTATCCCATGAAAATATTTTCCTTTTTCGTTTTTATATACTACAACTTTATGGTCTCTGGAAAATAGAGTCTTCATGAATCGTATATCACCACCTTTTTCATTTATGTATTTATTTATTTCTATTTAAATCAATATCATCGGGTAACAACACAAAAACAAAAACAAAAAAACGAAAAGAAAACACCGACACCATCTGATAACAATTGTGTACTTAGATTACATCGCTGTTTCACCCTAAAGCGGAATTTATTAAAAAAAAGGGAAAAAAATCCGTCCAATGGGATAGATCTAAAAACATCATGAATAAAACATAATCATTTTTCCATGCAGATAAAACTTCTAAAAATTATAAGATCCAAATATATCCGAAGGATCTTATTTCCAAACCTAAAAAAAAAAAAAAAAGCTTGAATTACATATTTATGATTCGACACTTGTATCTCAGATCTACAAGATGAATTCAATCTAAACTAAAGTGCTACTTCTCTTAATTGATAGATCTCTAAGGCCTCGAAGAATCCGTAGATAAGGATGACAGCGATAGATATCTAAATTGTGATTATTTTTTTTTTCTCAACATCGACAAACAAGAACGCAACAACGTACGAAAAAGATGAGTTTCATATCAATACGAGACTTACAGATGAATACCTCACAAAAGAGAAACACATATTGTAATTTTATGGAAATTAAAAGATGAAAGAAGCAATCTGAAAACGTGTCTGTGCGTTTTTTTTTTTTAATCTGTTCTGTTGGTTATTGAATAGAGCATAATTAAAAAGATATATGTTTCATATGGATTAAGAGACTTACCAATCATCAAATCAAAAAGGAGAAGTTGGAAGCCTTGAATTGATCTCATATCCAAATTCAAATTCAAATTCGATCTGAAAGATTCCGATCTGTTTATCACGAACATCGATCATTAGGACAAGTATGAGAAACAGGGAGAAGAGGAAGTATAAAAGCAGGACAGAGAAAGAGAGGCTCCGGTGGCGAATAGACGCGGATAAAGAAGAGAGAGAGAGAGAAAGAGCGAGAGTAGGTTTAGGGCATTCATGAATCATGATAGACAATGGTCCAAGCCCATGCCAAAAGAAACATCCTTTCATTGTACGAATATTAGTTTTTTTGTATATATATAAATATATACAAATAAAATGATAAATTAATTAAATTAAAGTTTAATTATGATAAAGAAACAAATGGGGAAAATACGTCAGTCACAAACGGTGGGGCCAATGGGAAGAGTTTGTATTGTACGAGAAAGTGCACTTTAACTGCACTCGCAAAATAATGATGTTGGGATGATGATATTGCTCCCATTGGCTTAGCTTAAATTAAATACCAATGAAATACTAGGAAAAAATACCCATGATGGGGATCAAAATCAAATAAACACTTACAAACTTAACATATTGATAATAAAATTTTGGGGGGGGGGTCAAAATCAAATAAACATTTACAGAATAAAATTCATAAAAAAAAAAAATTGATGAATTTGCCTAATCCTTCCTCTCAGGAAATACCAACTGTTGGCGGTTGTCACCCTCCCCATTCCCTGTGACACTTTTTTTCTAAATTCAAATTGCAACTGAATCAGATTTTACAGCTCTTTGTGCACCAAAAATTGGGGGAAACATAACAATAGCACGACGAGCTCGTGAATTCTGTTTCGATCATATGATCTAATTTGAATCAAGATACAACGTTCAACATAAAATTAAAATCGGACAACAAGATGAATACATACGCAGTTATAATTCTATCAGGATATGCTAGTCCGAAATCAAAGATCTCAATTCAATAACCAACAAAACAGACGCATAGAATGATTTCCAGATTGCTTATTTCATCTTTTAACTTCACCCAATTCCAGATCTGGAACAGGGAACTCAATTCAAATTGTCGAATCCATAAAACTCAGATCTCAATTTTCGATCTTTACCCGCTGGAAACCAGAACACAACATAGAAAGATTTATGTTTCAGATGAATTTGGAGACTTACCGATCTTAAAAGGAGACGTTCCAAGCCTTGAATTGATCTCATATCTGAATTCAAATTCAGATTTGATGTGAAAGGTTTCGATCCGTTTATCACGAACATCGATCTTTAGAACAAGTCTGAGAAACAGGGAGAAGACAGAGTACAGAAGGAGGAGAGAGAAAGACAGGCCCTAGTGGCAGGGGAGGCGGAGGAAGAAGAGAGAGAAAGGGAATGAGCAGATGTGGGGTTAAAGGTGCAAGTGCAACGCCAGGGACGAAGACGGTATTCAGTTCATTACATGATGGGCCGGCCAAGCCCATACCAAAAGAACTAGGTTTCCAGTAAATTGGTTTTTTATAAATATATTAATATAAATGAAAATATTAAACTAAAATTTAATCGTGACACAGGAATACGTGAGGGGAAATACGTTACTCAAAATGTCAAACCTGCAACGGTGGGGTCAATGGGAAGAGTTTGTAGTGCTGGCAAGGAGAGTTCAACCGTACTGACTACTGAGAAAATAATGATTGTGTTGTGATTGGCTTGATTAAAATTAAATATCAACGAAAAAATAAAAAACAAAAAAAAAACAATGGTGGCGATCAAAGTAAAATACACATTTACAAACTTAACATAATGAAAAATAAATTTATCAAAAATAAGTTAAGATATTTATTAACAATATTAATGACACTTCTACCATTTTTATTCAACCATATAAATTTAAATTATTCAAATTATCTGATCATATAAAAAACTATTTAATATGTTTTTCAGTCACTTTGTTAAAGAAGCTAGCATAATTATGTAATAGTCATTTCATGCTATTATAATAAGTGCATTATAAATATATAATAGTCATTTCATGCTACCATAATAATTACATTAAAAAAAATAACTAATTTGGTAAAATAAAATCAGGGGAAAATATAGTCCTGAAATTAGACCGATAAACCTGTTACTATCATTATTTTGTGACATCAGCTCTTTGATAGTATATATGATTATTCGTGCTCATCAAAAGAATAGTAATAATCCTAAAAGTTGTATTTGTCTAATAATGATCCTACAGTAAGTTAAAGTACAAAAGTCAAATCATATACTTTTCCAATAATGATCCCACAATGAACTATCAAGCTAAAGGCGAAATAAGCATTCCCGGCATGACAAATTCAATTGTTCATGGGAGGTACACAAGATGTCAGGAGGAGGTTATGAATATTATCGTTCACTTTTCCACGCTATCAACTATGTTATAAGAGGAGATTTGTTGGGGGGTGATGTAGCAACAACTGATGGAGGAAGGTATGACTATGTATGAATGTTACACTATTTACACTACTCACTGGAATGGTGAAGGGAAGATTGCATGTGTTAAGAGGCTCAAGCGATGGATATGTAATAGTCGCGACCAGCTTTAACAAAGGAATCAGTATTTGATTCAACTTCAAAATAGGGTGTCTGAACTGCCAGGTTCGAATGATACTATCTTAGCTATCAAGAACCGACTAGTATCCAACTATCCATAATAGTTGCTTTAATTGCTTGAAGTGTCCATCTTATTTTCTTGGTCTTTTTTTTTTTTTCCCCCGGTCAGTTATATGGCAGCCTTAATTGATTGAAGTTCTCTTCTCCTTTTCTCTCTATAGCCCTCTTTTCATCTTTTTCTGTTTGGTTTTCTCTCCCATTTTATTCAAAAAGGTAAACTCAGTTTCAGAGGGATGTGAAGAAACTAGGGTTGTCAAATAACTGAAATAGATTAGGTCGGTGATGTAGAGCACCCCATGACTAGTTCACCTCAGCACCAGAAGGTTCAATCAATCCAAGTCATAGTTCAAGAAGTTACCAGCTAAGCGCCCAAGTCAGAATGCAAGACCTTGAGTTTCAAGCATGCATTTTGGAATCTCATTTGCTGAAGCCTTAATTAGTGCTTATTATGGAAAGTAACTTACATCACTTATTAGCTAATATAAAAGCTTTTATATGAAAGTTAGTTTCCCCCACATTTTGGTCAGATGCTAATCAAAATCAGGCTAGACCAGTTAGACTGCCCCAATTTTCAACATAACGGGTCCATTCTGATAGAGTCAACTTTAAGTTTATGATGCAACTCTCTTTTAGCAAGTTTAAAGACGTGAAAATGCCGTAAAATATAGTCCCAGGAGACTTAAAAGGGCAGAGTTCGATCAGCTAACACTTGCTATTAACCAGCCCCATACTGGGAGGAAATCTTTGGACCAATGGATCCCCAGCTGCTGCCCACTTGCACTTTGACCGGGCTAACCTCAAAGAATAACCCGCAACTTGGTTGATTAGTCATCATTAGATACTCTAAGATGATGTTTTGGCTCTACTCTTCATTAGATTAAATTAACAAGCAAGATAGGTGTCAAAGCTCTTTTAATGACTTTGCCTTTTGCGTACTGGAGTTACATTTTTTGATTTTGTTGTTTTAGGCTGGCTTGTACCTTATCTAGTAGGTTTGAGAGGGTGCGAGACATAGCTTAAAGGCCTACCTTGCTATTGCAATACTAAGTTGTTGAATTAATAACAAAGTAGAGCTCAACTCATTCCCCTCATACTCTCTTTAGCTTATTCTGCAATCTAGCCATTGTAGGTGGTGATCTAGTGAGTCTTAGTTATTGAATAGTAGTAAGTCTTATCAATTCTTGCAGCTAAGGGCCCTGAGTCCAAGTTGGTGGTGAGTCTTATCCAGCTTTAGTTCAATTTATCTTGTTAACTACTAGCATGTTTCACTCAATTTCATTCCAATCCGTTGAGTTTATTTTCACTTGTTTCTGTCCACAATTAATAAGAATCACAAGCGCACAAACACAATTGGTCTTGACTAAACCCCACATTTTAACAACTTTCCCTCAAAATAAACGGTAATGGGGTAAACAGGTTGATTTATTTAAGTATTAAATTATTAACCTGAATCTAACCCAATTAAATAAATATATTAAACATGTTAACCCATTTAATTAAGCATGTTAAAAATTTATACCCTAGAGGAAACATTTGTCAGTTTTGCATCTATTTTCAATGTCATATATCTATTTAATTGTCTTCTATCTAGTTTCACAGGTAGGAAGCATGGACCCTATGATCTGTTTATTTGTTCATGATGGTAAAATATTTTGATAATCTCATCATATCATTAAGACATGATGATGTTAATTACGTTTAAAACATTTAGTATTGGCTAAACCTAACTCAGAAGTTGTCAAAAATGCTCCTCATAGATTCCACAATATTGTTCAATTATCCTTGTCATGGCCATAATTTGGCACTTAATTTTTTTTGCAACTACAACTGTTATGAATCATATGATGTAATAGTTGGTTTAAGAAGCATGTAAGAAGGTTTAGATCAAATACAAGGAGACTATTTTTATTTTCGTGTGTATATATATATATATATATATGAGCTAGGTTATCTATTGGATCCCGTGTCAATGGATATCCAGTGGCCCAGTTGACCTATGGGGAAGGGAAACCATGTAAATCCAAGCTCAAGTCCACCCTTCTTCACTAGCAAATAATCGCAGCAAAGATTTCCTCCCCGGGTTCGAACCTAGGTAGTAGAGGTGAACAAACATGGTAGCTATCGACCATTCAACTAAGCATTGCCTTATTAGTTCCCTTTCATATATGCGGGCTACTGCAAGCATTTTCTGTTTTTTTTTTTTTTTAATTGGATAAGTGCTCTAGATATGGAATTTTCAGGTTTTCTTGGTTCCTTTTTTTGGGGGAGGGGGTATGATTTAACTAAGATGCAACTTGCCCGGTGTGACAATAAGAATTTTTGTACTATTTTTTTTTTTTGGGTGTTTTCCGCAAGTTTAAACTTAAAAATCTTGGGGGAGAAAGGCTGCAAATACTTCACACAAGTCCGCAGCACCAAACGAATAAATCATAATATGAAACTAAATGTATACATTTATATATGATTAATAGCTTTTTTACATAGAAAATAATTCAAGTTTTAATCAACAATTATTAATGTCCCCTTCCCACCACTTCAACTTGCCTCTGTGTCAAAATTTGAATGCACATAATACATATGATTTTGGATCTACTAAGGATCTGTTCTTTTCGTGGATAAATTGGGATAGGTAAAAGGGTAAAGTGGATTGAAATAAGTTGAGGCAGGTTAAAGTACGTTAAAGTGAGTTGAAGTAGGTTGAAGTGGGTTGAATTTTTCTTATGTGATAAATTGAACGTGATTAAAATAGTGGAAGTGGGTTAAAGTGGGTCGAAGTGGGTTGAAGTAACTTGAAATAGGTTAAAGTGAGTTGAGATTGGTATGTTGGAATTAACCCACGAAAAGAACAGGCTCTAAAACTAAAAGTTGAAACATATAGCATGTCCTATGAACTTATGCATCAAGTGCCTAATTAAATATATTTTCTACAAACAAAGTCATACAAATATAACTAAAATTTTTTATAAGTTCATACAAATAAAACTATATCATAAGAAATCACGTTTAAAAAAAAAATAAATTTGACAAAGCCATACAAATACAACAAAAAAATTCTATCCCAATATATGGACATTAAAAAAATAATTTACCCATGCCCTAGACAAGTTCATTGTAGAATTTCAAACATATTCTATGAACAACTTAATAAGCATTGTTTGAATTTATATTTTAAATATCAAATAATTCCTTAATTTTTAATAAAATTATCGCTTTCTTTCTATTTTTTTTTTTAAAAAAAACCTTCCGTGAGGGCTTGGCTTAACGGATTGTGCTTTGTTGAGTTGTTGCCTCACTCCATCCGTCTTTTTTTCTTTCTTTTTTTTTTTTTCCCCCCTCCCCGGGACTCTTTTCATCTTTTGTATCTCTCACGTGAGTTAGCTGCCAGCCCCACGTGAGCTCTTGGAGTCCAGGTTGCCCTTTTTTTTTCTTTTTTTTTTTTCCTCCCTTTTTTCGCATGGGACTGCGATTGAACCTCCATTGATCCAGTACTCTTCTCTATGTTCAGACGCTTAAACCTCACAAGTCAGTACGTCACAACCCAAAACCCTATCATTGCTAGATCAATAGTCTCGGAACCAGAGAGAGAGAGAGAGAGAGAGATGGGGAAAACGGAGGTGGAACGCCTGCACCAAAGTCTGGGTACCCATATGAGTAACATCCATGAGACGTTGCAGATTTTGGATCAAAAACCTGTTTCTTCCCTTCAAAAAGTTAGCTGGGATGAGGCTATTAAGATCGGTGAACAAGTCTCCAAACACGCTACTACTGGTACCTCTGCCTGCCTTCTCTGTCTGTGTTTCATGGGTTTGAGTTCAAGTTTGAAATTTCATTGTTTTTTGGTGTGTTCATTCATGAATTGGGCCACCTTTTTGGGGATTTGTGCTGTTTCTGTGTTCTAATTGCTGCGATATGGGAATTTTAGGCTTGCTGTATTAGCTTTTGATTTAGAATTTTCTGGGTTTTGTCTCTGTGTGTTGAAACGAGCTTAGCCAGCTGATTACCATGTTTTTAATATCTATGCTTGGATGAAGTGCATGTCTTTGATGGATTTAGTGTATAGACTGAACACTCCTCGTTTGAAGGGGTTATGGATAATAAGTGATAACTAGATTGCCATTAAAAAGAATGCCACTTTTCCTGGAATCTCCAATTATTGCCTTTTCAATTGAACTGCTTTGCAATTTTCTGGAAAACATGCCAATTTCAATGCTTTATTTACTCAGTCAGAAGTCTATATTTCTAGTAATCTACGTTTAGTATCATCTTATATTTTATCTGCGAACCTTGCTTCTAGGATGAAGGGAGTATTAACATTTCAAGGTTGGTTCTTTCCCGTGTCGAGTGTTTTCATAAGTGTCGCAGCCTTACTTGTAGGATATGCGCTGGGGTTTGTTTCAGCAGTGTGGAAGGCTCTGATTATATTCGGTTTTGCAAATTGCATTGTGGGTTGTTATCATGGTGTGATAAGCTAGCTCCCTTAGTATAATTAAAGTACTGAACTATTAAAGTAGGTACTGAACTACATAGATTGATTCCTCTAATTAATAAAAAAGAAAAAGAGAAAAAGAGAATAGTTGAAAGACAAATCGATATCAGCCCATTTATAAGATATCTGGTTTGCAATTACTTTAATGCTTCATGGAACGGGGAAAAAGGTACCTCATGTAGTAAGTAGGCAACATTAACTTGTACTGTCTCTCGCAAAAGTTCATTCTCTTGTGTTATGTTTATAATCTTCTTGTTTAGCTTGGGTTTTCTATGCTATTGGTGCATTAATGTTTTTCTCTTGACCTTCCAGCTGGGATGCTCTTTACTGAAGTTCAAACAGAAGCAAAAGCATTAGAGGAAAACATGGGGGTATATTTCAATGCATTGCAGGGCCTTCTTCTGCTTGCCTATGGAAGTACAGTGGGTGCAGGGCCAACTCTGTCATCCAGTATCCATGCATCAATAAAGAACGTTGTAGATTGTAGTTTCAAGTTATGGTGCGAATGTGTTTCATCCTACGGTAATCACTCTCTTTTCTTTGTCGTTTTACCAAATTTCATAAGGTACCTTGTATAAGTGCACTATTGTGTTCTATAGCGGTATGAAAGGACAGTATTTCAATCGGAGGTTTAAAGGTTTATGAATCGTAACATGGGAAACAGGCAAAACAATCTTGGGCAATTCTTCAATTTAGGATGTCTTGGAGTACTCAAGAAAGCGATAGTTATAGTCTATAACATTTGAAGAAAGAACACTTGAATTGGGTTGCAAGACTTGTTTGTCAACTCGGTCCTAGAGTTATAGGCTAGGTAGGACTTCGTGGTAAATAGCACATAGCACATAAGATATAAACATAATCTGCGTTGGTTTAATATAGGCAAGTGTTGTGTTTGTAGCAGATTTCATTGGGTTGTTGTGGTCGAAGAGGATAAGATCTGATTGCAAGTTCACAACGAAAAGAAGATTTTGTTTAATCAACCAGCGGTGCTTAGGTTTAAGTTCTGGGAGTAGAATTCTTCCATTTTCCCCAAAAACTGATGGAATTTGCTGTAATCTATATTGGAAACAAGACGATGATGATTGAGCCCGATAGCTCCTTCGGCGCCATGAGTTTAAACTTGTCGATGCAATAATGCATGAATTCGGGCCAGTATTCAATAAGTCTACCTGAGGAAGAGAACAAGGATTGTAAAATGTAACATTTGGAAGTTAATTATGATTTTTTGTGGGCTCAGGGAGTGACTGCCCCCCTCGCAATCACCCAAAATGAAATAATTCCTGTTTATTTGTATTTGACAAAGCCCCCCCCCCCCCCGGGGTGTGATGAGGAGCTTTTTAAATGTGCGTTCTTCTTGTGATTATTTCTTATCTTGTGTTGTATTCTTATCCACGCAATAACAAGTATATTTTTTGTGCTATATAAAGAGAACTAAGTGCCGTACTTTCAAGAGGAATTTTTTTGAATGCAGTGCCTGTGAGTGCTGATGTGTAATGCAGTGACTACTACCTAGTTGTTTTGGGATTAAAACTTTGAAACATTTCACTTTGATTAGTGCATAATGCTAGATCAGGTAACATGCCATTCCATGGCATTCAATACCAGGCCAGGCAGCCAAATGTGGGGTCCTCTGAGTGGTGAAGGTGTATCCTCAAATTGTGCTTTAATTGCTCATGCCCTTTTCAATTCTTCCCTTGTCTAAGTTTTTTGGAAAGCAAATCATCAAAAGTTTGATTCAGTTGCTAACTCTAGTGTCAAATCTGAACGTTGTTCTATTAATTGGCCAATGATGCAAGTTTCTATTATGCAGTTTTTATGGTATTCTCTTTTCTATATCCCTTCTGCTTTGTCTTTCTTTTTTTAATTATTTTTTTACCTGCACGATGGGCGAAGGGGGTGTGCAGGAACCACATGCTCTTCCTAATTTGCTAATCTATCTGATATATTGTTAATCTGGTTCTTAGCCATTATATACATTGTCTGGTTCTCTGAAAGAGAGAAATGCTGGCATTAGTGAGAGATAGAGAAGAAATTGGTGGTAGTAATTAACAGATGAGTGACGAAGAGGGAGTGAGATTGGATTCCATGAGCCATAACGTCTACGTAGATGAACAACTGAAAAAATCGGCAGGATGCAAAGTCATTTCTCTTTGAACCAAATACGTAAAGGAGTAACGGTCTTGATTTCTTTCCTTCACTTTGCTTCTTATTCCTTCTCCCTTTGCTGTACTTGAACCTTATGTCATTTCACTTCTGTTTTTGTTCTTCCCTTTTTAGGGGTGGGGAGACAAAATGAATGCCTTCTTCAATGGTAGAGGCCTTACTTTGTTTGCTAGATCAACAGTCTAATACTTAAGTCGAAAGAGGAGGTTAGATTCCTTCCAAAATGTTTTTTTTTCCTTTTTTTTTGTGGTGTGGGTAGTTTTTTTTTCTCTTTTCTTTCTTTTTCTGGTTGTTTCTTTTTTGGGGGGGGGGGGGGGTTGTGGTGTGATGGAGGTGAGGGACAGAAACAGAAGAAGCATCTCCTTTGATGTTGTAGAGCTTTGGTGGCTAATTCATGCAGGCATGACATTTCAGATGATTCAGTCAGGGGATGGAGATGGGTTCATTCAGTGTTGTTGTTCATACTTGATATGAGCTTTTTAGCATTTGAATTTGCAGCTGCTACAGCAAGTACAGAAAAACTTCCCCAGGGGAGTACTTAGTCATTAATTCCTTTACTGTAGAACTATTCGAGTCTGAATCCTATCAAAGCATGGTACACAGCCTTACCCGTAGCAAGTATAGTTTTTTCATGCACAAACCACCAATAACATTTTGAATTTTAAAAAAGCAATTTGAAATCAATTCTGAGCGATCATGATGACTTCATGATATGGCAGACCTTGGTAGCTAGAGAGTGAGAGTAGCTGAAGAACAAAGATCTATCTTTTAATCGATTCATTTGAGGATCATATTTGATTCTACCTAACTGAATCACAGCAGGTCCATAATGTAGTCCTTGTCTTTGAAACAGTTCATTGTGTACTGGTGTCAAAGTTACTTTCAGATCCTTCGGACAGGGCCTTATCACTCCTAAGATCTTTCCTTGGCTGGACATATAAAGAGTTTTTACGACTAAAATTGAATGTTAACCTTTCAATGTAAATGCTTTCATGGTCGCTGAATTATTTGCAGCAAGAAGGCAATAGAAGCTTTCTATTCCTGTTTCTTTTAGGAAAAGGAAGGGGATGGAAGACGCTGAACAAAGCAATCATGTCTTGTTTGCTTCTCCCGGCTACCATAACAGGAGTAGCAAAACTAAAGAGTATGAGCGTTTTTTTATGACTAATGATCACATTTTCCTTTTTTTGGGGGGGGTGGGGGAAGTTCTGTGTTAATTGTTGCACTTTGGTTAGCCATATGATTGAGTTGTTTGCTGATAGCTACTTTCCCTATAGTTGAACTTCTGATTACCTTGCCTTTCACTAACAATGGTTGAAAAGGCTTCGTCATTTGTCATGCTGTCAAATTTGTGTGCTGACAAATCTAACTATGTGCAACTGAAACAAGTTGCTACTAGTTTATCATCTTTTTCACAAAATTCAATTCATTGGTCTCATTTTCACAATTCTTGGCTGTTGCTTCTGCTACTTCCTAGTATGTCACTCTATCTTTTCCTTTCTTCTTTGTGTGTTTATTTCCCCCTTTTTCAGAAGTAAAAGTTGGGGGGGGGGGGGGTAGGGAAAACACCTATTCACCTGTAAAATAGAAAATAAAAATTTTTAAACCCTCTGCATGAGGATATATGCGCAAGTAAATCCCATAAAAGCTAGGTAAATCTAATAAAAGCTATAGCATTTGGTGGGGATTATTTCATCATAGACACTCAACTAATGATCTAATTCTGAATTCTTCTTTATGTTGTGCGTATTTACTAATACAATGATATACAAACTAAATGTCTTTCAGAATGACAAATTCTGTTTCTGATCTGCTTTCAGGCTCACAAAAGGAGGAGCAAAAGCATGCCATCCCGCCATTGGTTGGCACAGTGTGGGATGCATGCTCTGCTCTTAAAAAGACTCCTGCAACAAATATCACTGCAATGGGGCGGGAAATGACACGGGTTGCTGTTTCCATCAAGGATGTCTTACGTGAAATGAAAGAACTCGAACCATCTCCATCTGATCCAACCAATGAAGTATCAGAATCCGACAAAGGAGAAGGCCAAGCACATGGGAGCGGTATTTCTGATGATGATGACAATGACAATGATTTGGGAAAAGACTTATCACCTGAAGAGATGAAAGTTGCCCAACTTGCAATTGGGGTTGTTTCTGAAGTTGTCAATGTTGTCAAGGAACTCATACGATCCATTACTGGTTTGCTCAAAAAAGGGGGTTTGGTAGAGGAGAAAGATGGAGTGGAATCTCTTGAAGAACTACTAACTCTATGTCGCGGTGTTGGAGTGCTGGTAGATGAACTTGGAGCTTGTCTTTACCCTCCCCAAGAATACTCTGCTATAAAGAAAGCATGTGAGGATATATCATCCAGAACAGATGATATGGAGAAGGTATTGGGAAGCTTAAATGGCTCTGTAGAGGCTTTCTCACAGTGTTGCAAATCATTAAAGAAAGCCTTGGACTTGCTGGTCTCAGAAATTTCCAACTCAACTGCTGCTGATATTGAACCACAAATGCAGAATCTTGCTGTAGGGAATTGATTTGCAACTTACTGCGACCGCAGCAATTAATGGAGTTCTGGTAACGAAGCTTTTCTATGCGACCAGAGCAAAAGTTATGTGACTGGAACTTGTCAATAGCAATGAATTGCATTTTGGTGGACAGTTACGTGCCTATAGAATTGACCTATGTTGATATACTTCTCAAGTTCTGTGCCTGTATGCCTGTCATCCTGGGAATCTTACTGAAGTTTCTAAGTCACTCAAATAATTTGGGATTTTGTTGGGGTATTGGGTCCATGTTTTCTAAAGTTGAGCTATAGCTGGCTCATAAAGGGATCCTAGCTTTCCGGCCACATTTTCAATCACAAGACTTCAGCATAATACTTTGCTTAAAAGGAACAAATGTCAGACCACTTGAACCAATATATATAGTAATAATTTGAAGTGATGTTACTAAGATGAGATTTTAAACAAGAGAAATAATTGTCGGGATGGATATTACCGTATCTCTCTCGAGGGATTGCGGGAAAAATCATATTCTTATCTTCAGCAGTCGGCAAATAAGATCCATAAAAGCTTTTTTTGTTGTATGTTTTTACTGGTGATACTTGAGGATGCTTCAAGCACGGATGTCTTCCCACGCAATGAAAGAAATAGACTTGTTAAGTACAAAAACGAACTTTCACAATTCCAAAAAAGTAGAAAGCCAGGCAATGTGCCCTGTTGTTGTAGTGCCAACGTGGTGGGCATGAGTTGATACAATCAATCCTTCTGTTCTCACTAGGAACTCTGATCAGAAGAGGAGAATCTGCAGCTACAATAAAAGAGAGAATATATTTGGACTTGGTGCCTAAAATTGTCCTTAAGGTATAATAGTCCATGAAGTTCACCTATGATAACAAAAAGGCTGCCAGTCTCTGATACAAAAAACTGTATGAGCTATACAAACATAATCAGCATGCACCAAGTTAATTGACTATCGCCCTAATAGCTTTACCATCCATGCACCACCGAGGTAAAGCCCTAGTAGAGGCCCAGCAAGAAGCATTTGGGTCAAGGGATCTGTTGATGGGGTCAGCACAGCAGCTACAACGACAGCACCCACCACGACGTATCTCCAAATTGATAGCATTTGATCCCCAGAAACTAGGCCTGTTTGTCCCAGCAAAAGTTGAATGACTGGAACCTGTAAACAGCAATAGAAAATCACTAGTACTCAACTTCACTAATGAAAAAGATGTCAGGTGATAGTAATTTATACAAACAACGAGAAAGAGCAATCTCTCTAGGCATATAATGTCAATAAAGGAACCGCACTGACAACATGAATCATATCATATAATATGGTCCAGAATAACACTGGAGGACATAATTATATTCCATAGCCTTGGACTCATGTCTTGTGTACATCTCAACGTCCCATGCCCTAGGCGGGACCTTAGGAGAGACTCTACTTGGTTTGGATAGTTTAATCTCATATTCGCAACTGAAATTCCGCTAAAAGCTCATGGTTGTTTTACATAGCAAGGAGTCAGTCTTCCAAAGATAAATAAATAAAAAAGCAGCATTTCCCAGCAGTAACAAAATGGAGGCAGTCAACCATAATCAATGCAGATTGATGTCAAGGATCAATTTATATGAAAAACAAATGGCCCTAGAATAGATTTGCAGTTACTCCTTTCATGTCATCTCATCAGTATTCAGTTCATCTCATCAGAATTCAATTCTAGGTTTCTTGGGAAATCCCAAGTTAAACACGACAGCAAGTCTTTTTGTTAGAGCACCTCTTTGTAGACAATGAGTACAAGTGATTGTTTACAACCTCAGGCTGATTAGGGCCTACACTTTGCTGCCAGATATAATCTTGTGCAGAAGTAATGGCATGGGTTTATGTAGTTATGCCAATAGAACCTACCCGAAAGAGGTACTCGTGTTACCTAAGCATAAATAAAGGAGTGATCGTCGTGACCTCCTTATACTCCACAGCTGCAAATGGCTTTCACTCCTAGAGTGGTTGGTTACCTTGAACTAAAATGGAATCGAGGAATGAACCCCACAGATAGGACCCTAGGGTATGGAATTTGATTCCTCATATCATGTATTTGGCTCAGTCAAGGAATAAATTTTTTTTCGTAAGTGCTCAGTCAAGGAATAAATTCCATAGTGATTAGTGAATTCTTGCCTTTAACTCATTTAAAACTTATATCAAGGGAAACATCTCCCCAACCCCGCCCTTCCCCCCCCCCCCCCCAAAAAAAAAAAACAAAAAACAAGAAAAGGGAAAACATCTTGCAATGCAGATTATTTCCACATAAAATTTTAAGGCATCTCAAGGCCAACTTATATGCTTTCAAGAACTAAAATAATTTTTCCCCTACAATATAACAACTCAACCTTTTTGGGAGATCTAGAGAAAATTGTTAACACGAAAGGAAAAAAAATTAAATTTAAGTTGTCTCCCTCTACATCCCCCCTCCCCCACCCACAACCCAACAAAAAGGGAAAAGAAAAAGATAAGAAACAAGAAAACAGGAAAAATAGTGGGTGTAAACCAGGTTAGTTGCGAAGCCAGCAGGGCTGATAACGGAGTTCTTGGTTCAAACTCCACCTAGATCGCCCTTGTACCTGTCCTCAAATTGAAGGCAAGAAGGAAAAAGGAAACAGAAAAAATAAACGTTTGTGGATAATTGTATTTACTGAATTGCAATTTGGAATGATCACAGGGGTCCATGCCCTACCATACCTCAAAATTGTTCAAGGGTAAAAAGTGGATAACCCAAAGATAAGACCCACTAGCTATCAAGAGATCATAACAGTTGCCCTAAAATTCCGGAGTTCTTAGCATAATTATGATACCTGATAATAATCATCTATAATTCCTCATGCATCTTTGGCCCAATGGCTTCAACCAGCTTGGTTAGTGGGCTTTATCTGGAGAAAGATCAGTAAACTATATTTTTGCCGCTCGTTCACTTAAGGAAGTCAAAGGACACTACTGAGGCAACAGCTGAATGGGTAAAGGGAAAATTTGAGAGGCTCAACTCAAGAATCAAAGAGCACTGCCTAGAACTAGAAGTTTGGAACTCTCACAGGCCCCAGGTCTGATGTCAAAAAGTCTTACTAGTGATATGTATGCACAGAAAACCAGCAATTACAATTATAACTGAAAGACAGTCCAAGAAGATTACCTGGAAGGACAAACCAGTGCTGAACATGAGGATAAGGACAAATTCGAAATATTGATCAATAGACCAAAGAGATTCGACTGCCCCTTCTGCATAGTTTACGAAGAAAGTCAATGCTGCTGGGGTAAGAACGAAATAGGAGAAGGCGATACCAGCATAGAAAAGCACAGAGGACCCTAAAACAATAGGTCCTAGGAATCTTCTCTCCGCCCTTGTAAGACCAGGGAGCACAAATGCAATAATCTCATACAGAATCAGAGGACTCCCGAGAAGAAGACCACAATATCCTGAAACCTGAAGTGCATCATAAATATGTTAGGGATCTTGCAAGTCCATGCATTTTCATCATACAGACGGGAAGGCCAGGTTTTAAAAGCAAAAGAACCAGCTGACATTGTAATTTTAAATTGTTTGTAACAAGATAATGCTCAAAGATTCCAACAGATATTTGACCCATAAAGGAGACAACATTTTTTCTTTCAAAAACAAAATGCTGTAAGGAAGAACGCTAATCACAGAACATTGCAATATGATAACTTGTTCATATCACAACTCAAGCATTTCCTACCTTCAGAAGTCATAAAACAGTGGAAAGTATCAATTTGGCTAACAGAATGTTGGAGGTTTGATGGCCTCTATTGGTTCATCAAGTAAGGACGACAAACACCGAATCCGACAAATTCACAATACATTAGGATGCTCTTGGGCAAACCAATATGATGAGAGAGAAGACAGCTTGATTATCCTAACTCGGCATACTATACCGTTTACAGAAATAACTCTCCCAGTGATATACACTATCGAACAAACATACATGGTGACCAGAGCAAGACTTCTTTTGGAAAAGCACAGTGAAAAGGTAGCACGGAGCGAACACCTATATCAATGTGTTCAAGGCCTTTACTGTAAGCAACATGTAATCCAAATAGCATTGCTTTAGCATCTGCTGCAACCACCCCCCCCCCCCCCGCCCCAAAAAAAACAAAGAAAAAAAACTTGTATTTTATTGAGTTTTGGCTGGAAACTACAGCGCATTCTTAGCAAAAATCTTTGCACAGACCTTCATGTAAGGTCCACTGTGAATCATATCATAGGTTACACATCCATGCATCTTATGCTTATCGCAGCCACCGTGAAACTTACTATCCATTCCTTTACTCCTGTCCATTTGTCTGTGCTCATCAGTCATCAATGAACCAACTCAGAGTTTATCACTTATTCTCAAACCAGCAGGCAGCATAAATTTCCCTTTTTTTAATAGTCAGTAGAGCATCCAATGAGCATGTCACTCAGGCTTCCCTCCCGAACTCTCAGGAATCTCCTAAATGATTGGAATTTTACTTTCAAACTCATGACAATTGCTTGAGAACAATGTTAAAGTATTCCCAGTTGAACTTCCTGTCTTTCCTCATCATATTTCTCTCTATCTATTTCTTCTACTTAGGTTTTATTGAGCTTCTTTGGGAGACAATCAATAAGAATGAATCAAGACAATGAGACTATAATAATCAATCCAATATCATTATGATGATGAGAATTATTTTTAAAGGTCCATAGTAACCAGAAGTTGTTACATATGGTGGTGTCATGATTAGAAATGTACCCAAATCAACAGCTATCAAACTAGTTCAATTTAAAAAAGAATTGTTGGTTGCACTTTCAGTGAAACAAGAAACACAAGCAGAAACATGGAGTCAGAAGTTAGTCGTATCAAGGGGAAAATTGTACCTAATAATGTGACAATTATTTAGAACTCCAGAATCAACACATGAACCAAGAGAAGAAAAATAAGACTGCCAGAAAATTGATTTTTCGCTATGCAGTCATTCATTCAGACATGCACAGATTAGCAACCATGGTCTGCGAGATGGCATTAACAAATCAAGTTGAATGGAACAACCATATTTCACTTCATTCTTTCAATTTCAAGCATGCACCCTAGTGAGCTGGATTTCTATTCATTGAACAGCAGAAACGCAACCAAACTGATTTATGCCTCGTCTGAAACATGAAGTAAAAAGTGATTCACCATCTCAACAGAGGTAATAACCAAAGGGCCTATCTAAGAGGTAAGAGGTACCTTCAGAGTAGTGAAGAAGAACTCGCCAGGAGCTAGTTGCAGAAAACGGACACCCTGCTCCTTAACTGGGGCCTCAAGCAGGATAATCAGATCTTTAGAAAATGCAAAACAACCCAAGATAGCAGCTCCAACAGCCAAAACTGAGACAAATATCCTCTGACGAAGCTCCTCGAGGTGATCAAATAGGCTCATCTCTTTGTCATCAGGGAGAAGTTCCTTACTAGGGTAAAGAATATCATAGAGAGCACTCTTTCTATCTTCTTGACCGATGTTATCGGGTTCATCTGTACCAAGAACCAGCTCTAAATCAGCACTTGTAAACACTTCACAATTTTTCCCTTTTTCTTCCTGGTTTTCTTTTTTCTTTTTTTTTTGGGGGGGGGTGTAATTTGAAAGGATGGCCCTTGCCCAAGCTAGAAGATCAGGTAGGAAGGAAAGTGGGGGAATCTCACACAAATGCTAATGTTGCATGATATTTGAACCCTGCAGTGGCCTAACCACTACATCTGTACAGCAACCCCTAGCTCTCCACCAAACATAAAAGTTTTATCAGCTTAGCCTTAGAATGCACAAACACTACTGATTTCAGTTGGACATACTAGCACAAGCTAATTGCCAATCTTTATGACACTGGGATAATAAGAAACAAACAAAAGGAAAGCAATATTACAGTTTCATACAGCAATAATCAAAGGACAGAGAAAACAAACCAAATACGATAACATGACCGGCAAATTAATAAAGGAAAGACGACTAAGAAGTCCCACACCTAATTCTCAAAAACCTTCATTTATACATCATGAATTGCAAGCAAGCAGAAGATTAGAATGGCACATTTTCATCAGAATTAGGCAGAAATCATGTTTCATCCAGCGAACAATAGCCAAAAGTTGATTTGTGAAGGCACCCTCTTGTCAATTTGATTACTTACTCAATATTGTCTTTTCCTGCCGATCAATCATATATGAAATAGTATATTTAGGGTTTTTCTTCCCTGTTTTTTATAGGTGATAATCCAACTAAGGTTTTATCCGTCCAAGTAATCTTTTAGCTATTAAACCCCACAAACTTGTCAACTAGACCCGCATGCTCCTTCATCATTTAACTCCTCGAAAACAAAATTTAAGCATGCTTTGTCAGCAGAGGTAGCAAACATTTTCATATAAAGGACAGCAGCATAACTTTTGTCACACAGGGAAACAAGGTCTGGCACATGATAACTACAAACTAATACCTAGACATGGGTTGGAAGACAGACACGAACCATAGGGATGCTCACACTATAACACAGTCGAAGAAACAAGGATACTCTCTTTGAAGTAGAGTAGACATGTCTAGCATATGCCGGACAATGAGACTCACAGACACTTGCCACATCTACCTCGAACTGGTTCACTAGCAACCTCATTAATTTTCAGTCGGATCCAAGCAAGCTATAACTAACCAAAACTGTGGATAATCAGCGAGAAATAGGTAAATATCCATGAACAGCCATTATTGTTGTAATTCTTTGTTGGTGTTGCAAATGCTATATTCATTTTTCTACTTTCTTTAATTTTCTGGGTAAAATCTGAAACTAAGCTGATTGCTAGTAACATGTTTCTGTTCAAGTACTTCTTGAGTCTATTCCAGGCCTGTATCCCTCCTTGATATCAAACATTTTCGGATTAAATGAATTCTTCAAATGACGTAGTATGTACAAGGCATGCCACACAGCTGCATCCATGTTAGCTAAAATTGAACAAATCGCCCCTTGATTACTACTGTTCGGACTGCATTGTCCAACAAACCAGCATCATTCTCCTAGATGATTGTATGTGATTTGGATCCAACTAGCAAGAAACTGTTCCAGGTATCCACCGATGAGAATAGTAATAAGGAAATGTACAGACTTGCAAGCAACATGAGAAATAACAAGGAAATTCATATCGCATCATAGTAAGACCTAGGGATGGGTTGGAAAACATACGAGAAGCCCTCATCGCACTCACACTATAATGCAGATTGAACAGGCATGGACACTTTCTTGATGTAGTGTTGTCATTCCAGTAAATGCCGGATAATGACACTCTCAGAGACACGTTACATCAACCAAGACTTAGTTAACCAGCTAACTGATTTGTTTTCCATCACTCCAGCGAGCTTAACTAACCATAATTTTTGGATAATTAGCACAAAATGGGTAGCTCTCCATGAATACCCTTAGGTAATATTTGGTTGGATATAAACAACTTTGTAATGCAAACAAGTTTGTAATTGTGTTTTCATTATCTTGTTTGGTTATAAGAAAGTAATGCAAATAGCAACTATCTTGTATTATAATTACCACAAACTAGGTACTCATGATTACATTACAAGGTTGATTGATTACACTACATTCAACCAAACATCACATTATTGTAGTAATTGTTTGTCTTCTACAAAAACTGTATTCAATGTTTCTCTTTTTTTTTTTTTTTTTGTGGTTGAGGGGAGGGGTTCACTAGCAAAAGGTTCAGAAATCTAAGATGTTTCTATTTGAGCCAATCTTAATGCTATCTGGGACTGTGTCTGTCCTTGAGATCAAACCTTTTTCAGATTAGATGAATTCTTCAAATGATGTATTATGAGGTGTGCCACATGGATGCATCTGTTAGTTACAGATGAACAATGGAACCCATGTTTACCATTCTACTAAATTGTTCAGTTACAACCAGCATTCTTCTCCTAGATGGTTCTATGTAATTGGAATTCAATCACCGAGACACTCCTCCAGGTATCCACTGAAGAGACTAGCAATAAAGAAATGTATTGACTTGCAAGCAACAGAAGAAATGAACCGGCACATTCATATTGCATTCAATCAACAATTCGAGAAAGAAACATTTTTGCCTAAATAAGGCCTTTTGAACTTCATTCCTTAAAATTCTCGTACTTATCTCCGTCTTCCCTATACTTCGACCCAAGAACATCAATAACCAAAAAACCAATGCCCAGCAAATCAAACATCAGCAATAGCCATTCCTTTAGCCACCAATTTTCCACCATTCTCCATCAAATGAGCATTTGAACTTTTCCCTCACAATTCAGTTCCTTCAGTATTCCCACAAGACTGGATTCAGTCAATCCCATGCCATCTGCAATAGCAAACAAACCAAAACACTAGCATAGCTTGACATCTTCTGGCAATTTATATCCACGCACCTCCATGTTTCAGCTATGACATGAAAATTCAACTCATTCAGTACTCCTTAATAAGCAACGAGACATGCTCACTATGTTCCCAAATCTTTCTATCCAGGCACCCAAAACAGTAACAAAAAATCACTAATCACAGATCAAAAGGCTTTGATTAATTCCAGTAAGTTCATAAACCCGTACAATAAACCCCTCGAATTCACAGAAACACAAATTAACAACCCCCCCCCCCAAAAAAAAGAATCCACAATTTAAGCTCAACGAATGCATCATAAGCCGAGAAATCAAAAACCCATAATTATTAAAGCAAAACAAATACCGGGTCTATCTTCAACACCAACAGTGCTGAGTGGCAGTTGCTCGTTCTGCTTCAAATCATCGGTGGCGAAACAGATGGTTCTGCTCCATTTTCTGGGCAATTTCTTCTGCGAAAAATTAAGCTGCAACCGCGGTCTCTTGCTTGCCAATTGCACTGACTGGGGAAGAAATCGATGGGTAGAATTAGGGAAGATAGAATTCAAGCAGCAGCAGCTACTACTGAGACGCTGTTGATACATCTGAGCGCCACTCATGGTCGTTGTTCCCAGGATATCAAAGAATTGGGAAAACAAGAGAAGTATCTGTATCTACAAGAGAGGGGACAGAGGGAGAGAGAAGTGCGTCACGAAATTGGGGAATTGGTCAAAAAAACTAAAAATTGAACATTTAGATCATTTTATTTGGTGGACGAAACTCAATCAATCGATTAATCATTCGATCCCTTGATATTTATGCTCTCAAGCACAAAAAAAATAAGATACTTATCAACCTCGTTAATTAAATGTCAAGCAGCCTACATGAGAAATGTAAACAATATGGGCAAATAATCATTGGCAGACTATTTCTTAGTTGTGACTGGAGCCTTTTTTTTTGGGGGGAAGGGTGTGATTGGTAGAGTTGAAAATTAGTTTTTTGAAAAATAATTTTCTTATTTTACGATATTTGGTAAAATAAATAGGATAAATTTGTTTTCAGAAAAAAATCATTTCCCTAGAATGAAGGAAAATATTTTCCCTTTGAATTGAGCATAAGTTGATTTTATGTTTCTTTGACGCTTATACGGTCTCACATTCTTTCTCACTTCTGTGTCTATTTACTTGACATCTGGTTCAAAGATTAAGACAGTGACATATAGTTTGAATGTTAAGGTAGCATATTAAAGATTAGCGAAACTGTATCATCCCGATGCTGCTACCGATACCGATGTTGATGAATCTAACAACCACGATTTCATCGAAATCAAAAACGTTCTGCAATTTATCGTCAGGGTTACGAAGATAGAGAAACTCACTAGATTTTTCTTATACTTTGTTTGGATTCCTACTCGAAGATAGGAAATCGATAAGCGTTGTTAGCGTCAAATTGTTGGCAATAGGTAAGATCCAAAAAAATTGACAAATGTGTATATTGTCACGACTTGATCAGAATGACACCACTATTGTAATATAATTTTCCAAAGAACAAAATATAAATTCCTATTTTTCTTAATATGTTACTTATTTTTTTCACTAATGCGCTTCTTTTTAGCTTTGTTATTAATTTTTTGCTAATCAAACTCACTTTTCATAAACTTTATTTTTCCTTTTACCAAACAACTGAAAATATGAGTTGAAAATTATTTTAATGGAAAATAATTTTCTAAAATAATAGTTTTCAACCCTATCAAACATACCCTAAATTTGTGTCGCAAGTTATATTAAAACATACTGTGATTTAAAAAAAAGTTCTATTAAAAAATACTTACATATTGATGATAGACTCCTTGCAATATTATGAAAGGATTCTTATTCTTATATATATATAAACAAATGTATTTTTCATAGTGTGGAAGGGAATCTTGTAACAACAGTGAAATTGTCTCCGTGTGATCAAAAGGTCACGGGTTTAAGCCTTACAATCAGCTACTCATAAAATCAGGTTAGGTTACCTACAATTCACCCTTAGTGTAGGACCATTTCTTAAAATGCGTAAACGCGAGATATTTGTACACTGGGCTGCCCTTTTATTTTTCATAATGCTAATCCAACATACCAATAATTTAAAATTTTTTTCCCATTTAAATTGAAAAGATTGGATATGCAACATCGTATCGGTAGTAGTAACATCAAAGGCTTGCATGTAATAAGTGAATGCACTAATGGTACTTACATTATGAAATTTGTAGAGTTCGTACGATATATATTATATTGATTAATTGTTCTTACATAATTATATATGATTATTTCATAAACAGAAAATGAGAAGACAGAAGAGATAATTTATTAAATATAACTATGAGCTGAATATATGTTCCCACATCTCATTTATATTTTTCAATGTATTTGACATATATATACTTATATTTTTTAATATATATTTGTTGATGTGCAACACATTCATAGTCATAAGAGCATGACATATATTTTGGGAGACAATTGAATTTCACTGACGGTGATTTTTATTTTTATTTTTTTCAAAACCACACAAGTGAGGACGGAAACCCCCCCCAAAAAAAAACCGGTTATTTTATTTTTTTTACAAAAAATGAAAAATGAAATAAAAAAGGAAAACACCGCTTTATTTCTTTTGACGGCTGTAAAACGCGTTATTACAGCCAATAAGGCGGTGACGAGTGCCCCTCAAGAAACCCTATCCGCCTATAAAAGGGCGCTCTAACCCGCCTTCTTGCCTTACCAACAGCGCAGTCCCTCTCATTATCTGCTCATTCGCTCCGATTTTCGTTGACGGCGATCTAAGGGAGGCGGAAGCATAATCGCCGGTGGTGACACGGCGGCGCTCTTGAATCTCGATTCTTCCGGCAAGTTCTCCTTTTGGGTTCTTCAGATCGTCGTTTGATTCAGTATTCAGTATTCAATTCTTCGCAAGAGTTAGCCAAGAGGACGATTTCTTGTCATTGTTTCCGACGCTTGGATCTCTCTTCGTAGAAATTTAGGGTTTTTTTGGATTCAATTTCATTGGAAATCAAGCAATTACTTGTAATATCGTTGTTGAAACCCTAATTAGGGGTGATCATGATGAAAGTTTGTACTATTGAGACATTGATGATCGTTGATCAATGATCGCTGGTTTTTCCTGTTGTCCTCGTCTTTGAAGGCTCTTCCTTTTGTTTTTTCTCTAATTTTCTTCGTTTTATTGCACGATCATTGAAAAAAAGACGATAAAAAGAAAGGGAAAAGTTCCTCAAAAAAGTGAATTTAACGAATTTCTCGACCGAGAAATTTCTAGAAAAATCATGCAAGCACGAAATCATTATACTCAACACATAACTAACTGCAGCAGAAGTTGCGGCAAGATTCCAATGGCGGTAATTGGCGTTCAGAACAAGGTCAATCAATGGCGGTTTGGGTTGACGGATCCTATATCTGTTGCTGAGCCATCTGAGGCTGAGATCATCCAGAGCAAAGACCTAGAAAAGGTTTTTTATTTTGTTTTTGAATAAATTTATTTAATTTTTTAGTTTTCGCATGTAATAGGGTTCTGAAATTTGTTGATTCTTACGGTTAATGGCAATTTTTTTTTTTTGTATGATGGTCTTTCCGTGATCAGTTTCTGGTAGATTCTGGACTGTATGAATCAAAGGATGAAGCTGTTAAGCGGCAAGAAGTGTTAGGCAAATTAGATGAGGTATTGCTAGATCTGTGATTAGAGTTTAATGAAGTTTGTTTAAATTTAAATTTTGTAATATTTTTGTTCTCTTTTGTTCATGCAGATTGTGAAGTTGTGGGTAAAGAATGTGAGTCGTGCAAAGGGATACAATGATCAGATTGTGGAAGAGTCCAATGGAAAAATTTTCACCTTCGGTTCCTATAGACTAGGGGTAAGATACTATGCATGTTTAGCTACAAGGGAAAATAGTGAATGGTTGCCATGTTTTCAATTGAGTTTGTCTAGCTAGCTTATTGATGGGAGTATTATGAAAAAAACGAAATAAGTTATTGGTTGTACCTTAAGTTTGGTTGCATGGCTGGAATCTGTGCGATTCTCTATGATTTCTTGAATTAGTCTCAAAAATTGGTTGCAGGCAGAGTTTGGATTTCCTGTCTGAATAGTTGGGTTCATGTTAGGCGTTGTTCAATATGTAGCTTACATCTAGGTTTATGTTTATGTGTTCCTCTTCTCCATGGAATTTTAGATTTCTTCCCTGAATCATTTGGCTAATGTTAGCTGTAATTCCATATATAGCTTACATCTGAGCTTTTCATTTGTGTGTTTCCATGCTCCTTGGGCCTTTTTTTTTACTTGTATTTATCTATCTAGGTATTTATCTTTATTTTATCAAAGGATTTTCAACTATAAAATAAAATATTTTCTCAAACTTGCATGTTCTTTTGCTTAGATGCCTTTCCTAAATGTGCTCTATATTGACATCTTTCTGGAATCAAGTTCTTTTGACATTTCTATGCTGATCTGCAGGTGCATGGCCCCGGTGCTGATATAGACGCTCTGTGTGTTGGACCTAGATATGTCACAAGAGAGGTAAGTGGGAGCTCGATGTGGTCACTTCGACATTAAAATACATCATATCAGTGAAAAATATCAAAAATGAGTAATTTGGTTTTGTTTGTAAATCAGGATGATTTCTTTGGTGAGCTTCATAAGATGCTGGCAGAGATGCCAGAAGTAGAGGAACTGAACCCTGTGCCAGATGCCCATGTCCCCGTGATGAACTTCAAGTTTGATGGGGTCTCAATTGACCTTCTTTATGCAAGGTTGGATCTATGGGTTATTCCAGAAGTGAGTATTTCCTATTCAGTTGACACATCTGGGTTTGCATGGTTTGACTGAGATCTGCTTCTTCAATGTGTCCGTTTATCCTGTTTTTAGTCTTTGGAAATTTTGGTCTTTCTGCTAGTGAAGTTATATATGTTTATATATGAATACATGTGAGTTGTTATGTTGCAGGATCTAGACATTTTGCAAGAATCAGTTCTACGAAATGCCGATGAGCAGACAGTGCGCAGTTTGAACGGATGTAGAGTTACTGACCAGATTTTGCATTTGGTTCCAAATGTTCAGGTATCAAATGCAATCCATGTGAGTCCATGTGTGAAAATGTATGCAAATATATGCTTTTCTGACCTTTCTTCTGCTTCATGTTCCGCAGAATTTCCTCTTGTCTTTGCGATGCATCAGATTTTGGGCAAAGCGACGTGGCATTTACTCCAATGTAAGGATATTGCTGTTGGCTTCAGCTTTGTTTTGTATTTATGCGGTTCTCTCCCTCCCCAACTGTTGCAGTGCAAGCTCTCTGTTGCATTCGTTCTCCTTAGTGTGCATTTTCTGTTTTCTTTAGTTGGGCACTGCTTCATTGACACTGATGTATACTCCTCCGCATTGAACAGGTCTCAGGGTTCTTAGGTGGTATAAATTGGGCTCTCCTTGTTGCAAGGATATGTCAGCTGTATCCAAAGGCTTTGCCTAGCATGCTAGTCTCCCGTTTTTTCAAAGTATACAGCCAGTGGAAGTGGCCCAACCCAATCATGCTTTGTGAAATTAAAGAAGGATCTTTAGGCCTCCCCTTTTGGGATCCAAGAAGAAATCTGAAAGATAGGCGGCATTTGATGCCTATAATAACTCCTGCATATCCATCAATGAATTCAAGCTACAACGTATCTTCAAGTACATTGCGTATTATGCAGGAGGAGTTTCAGAGAGGACTTCGAATCTGCGAGGTATTTTGGCAAGGGAATTTTTTGCGAAAGATTCATTTTGTGTGTGTCTAGCTGTGTAAAAGGTTCTCAAATCAACTGGTTTTGTCTGGTATGATGGGACATTTCGAAGAATTACAGACATGCCTTTTTGTGAACTGCCGTTTATTGCTGTGTCCTGTTTGGTGTCTGTTCGAATTCTTTGTAGTGCGCATGTTCTGTTCATTGTAGAATAAGAAAGCTATCCTGTCTTCCAATTGTGATTGTTGTTTTTTGTATTTTTACCACTGTAACTGGCCTATTTTCTTGCTGGCCCTGGAAATCTTACTGATCATGGTATTTACTCATCAGATCTTTGTCCCTCATTTCCTTGGTTTTTTTTTTTTTTGGGGGGGGGGGGTTTAGTTGATTCAAAGGCTTATTTGTATGTCTATATGATTGTACTTTATTGCACGATTTATTCCTGTACCTTACAGTTCGATGAATCTTTCTTCTTCTTAGGGATCGGAGTCATTGAATAAAGCTGATTGGGGTTCACTATTTGAGCCATTCTCTTTCTTTGAAGCATACAAGAATTATCTGCAGATTGGTATCGCTGCAGCCAATGGTGATGACTTCAGGCAGTGGAAAGGTTGGGTTGAATCTCGTCTTCGCCAGCTAACCCTAAAGGTAGGATTTATGGATGTGTCTTTACAGAGGCCTTGCATTTCATGTTCGAATCAAAATCTAACCATATATTTCCTTTTTCCCCATCTTTGCTTAGATTGAGAGGGATACAAAAGGTATGCTGCGGTGCCATCCTCACCCTTCTGAAATCTCAATCCAATCCAAGAAATTCTGTTGTTGTTACTTCATGGGTCTAAGCAAGCAACAAGGCCCTGATTCCAAGGACAAGGATAGTGGAGCATTTGATATAAGGTTCACCGTGGAGCAATTCAAGCAAGAAGTCGGAAGCTACTATGCCTGGAAGCCAGGCATGTTGATCCAGGTTTCTCATGTGAGATACAAAGACCTTCCAGTGTTTGTTTTCCCTGGTGGGGTTCCCCCTCTTCATCGTGTAAAAGCAGCTGCCAAGCGGAAAGCTGTTGGTGCTTCTCAAGCAGATGGTACTGTTGTTGGGAAGAGGGCAAAGCTGGACGCATCAAACACCGAACCAAGTGTTTCAACACAACGTGATTCCATGGCAACTGACTCCACAGTTGCACTATCTTCTTGTTGCACGAATGTTCAACAACTAGAGCAAGTTGAAGCATCTTCAGCGACTGTTGGGACATCATCTTCTGGTAGTTCTTCTCTGAGCTCTGAATCACAGGAAAGGGTGATTGTTGAAAGAAACGATGAAGTTGTAGCCACTTGCTCTACGGAAAAATTGTTTGAGTTGGAAGATGAAGTACGGCCTATCAGGAAGGGACAAGTTGAGGGTAAGATGGAAATTGTCCTTAAGGAGAACCCAGCCCCAAAGCTCGTTACACCAGCAGCTGGAAATGGCAGTGATTCTCGCTGCAACTTCTCAACAGATGGAGAATTGGAGGAGCTTGAGGTACTGGCCCAGCCCGTTATACCTGAAATCTATAAATTTGTATATACCGTGAGGTTCACTCTGATCTATTTTGTCCTTTCTGTTCTGGACGTTCAAGCTGTGGTACAGATTTTGGTATGGGCAGATGACTGATATGCAAAACTGACCGATATGCAAAACTGACCATGCTCACTTACACAAACCTGAGTTTAGTGAAATCAGACTGAATTAGACCTGAGACAATTGGAACCAATTTTGATGTGAACCTGAAGTTGTCGTGAACGCAAACCAAATTGTCCCAAAATTTTCTTCAGCAATAGTGCTGCAATGCGGATTCCCATTGCCAGTTTGCCAGCTAGTGTTCTGTAACATGATTGCCTGAGTAACATATGATTTGTATTGTGATGAATGATGTAACTTGTATCTCTTCCTCTTTTATTTGATCAACATAAAGCAAAATTTGGCAGGCTTAGTATCTCACATGAGCCTTCTGAACCAACCCCATTGCCTTACAGTCTGTTGGATTGCCACCACTTCACACATGAAAGTTTAAATTTAAGGCACAAACTGTCTTATAATCTCCTCTTGCAAAACTGTGCAGCCTTTGGCGTACAACTTGCATGAATCTTATAGTTACAGTATTTTGCATTTATAATCTCTCTTTGTAGTCTAGCAGAAAAAGGCTGGAGTAGTTAAATTTCTGTCCTGCCACACCGAGACAACCATAGCAAACCTGTCGTAGCCATAACCTTGTTCAACACCCCCCCGGGCAAAGAAAGGGGTCCCGTTCCCTAAGTACAGTAGCCTTAATTGTTATTTAACCACGGTGATTTGCGTGTTGACTCATAAGTCATGACCAAGCCATTGGCAAACATCTATTCGCTCGTCTACAGTCTCATCTTACTTTATTAATCCTCACTTTGTTCATTTGCTGTAATTTGCAGTGTTCCGTTTGTTTTTTGACAGTGACCATCTAACTCAATTCTCATTGCGAATGTGAAACAGGTTTCTGCTCCATGGGCCACTGCATCATGTGCAATAGCTTGCAACATTCCGGCACCGAAGCCACTCATCAGGTAACTAACTACGTTACTCAAGTTAACATTCAAGCCTTGGATATCTCCCCCTTCCCTTGTCCCCCCCCCCCCTCCAAAAAAGACCCAAAAATATCATTAAAAAAAACCTGAAATTCTCGATTCTGATTAGATATTTTCACATGTATATGTTGTAGGTTCAACTTCACATCTTTGCGGAGTGCAGCCAGCAACTGTGTCTGAAGGTTCCAACTAATGGAGGTTATCAAGATAGAAGCTTCTGTTTGTTTTTCCTAGATGTGCTCAAATTGTGCACAATGTAGGCTATTCTTTGAAACCCATTATAATTTGGGGGTTTCTTTTCTTTTCTGAAATTGTAAATATTAATTCTTGTTCATTCAATGAAAATTTGCATTTTTTTTTCTGGTAAATGAGACAGGTGCCCATATCAAGTTTGTGATTTACATTTCCAACAAAGAAATGGGCACCTTTAGTTTTCCTTTTTTGAATGACATGAGTGATGCACGCTCTGAAACAGCAAAACAAAATGGGGTGGCTCAGAAATTAAAACTTTGCCACAAAAGGCATGATATTTATCACCAAACGGTCCAAGCCAGTAGAAATGACATGGTGATGATACCGTTATTTTCAACATTTATGTGATTTAATATGCGATTTGACAATCTGATTAGACTCCTTTCATGAGAGAGCACAACTGCAATCTTTACGAGTTTTGCCGGGAGTCGTTACTTAGGATTACAAGGAAGAACCATAAAGAAAGAGAGGAGAACTTCAGAAAGGAACCGTGGAATACCCAAAATGTACAAGTTTGTTTTTTGGGGGAAGAAAGAAAACGACAATTTCATTAAAAATTAAAGGGTTATCTGACATCTACAATATAAATTCGAACAAAATAAATACAATCTTCACTACAAAAATAAAATTATAACTTCACAAAATCTAACTTAGTACATACTGAACGTCCGTCTTCCCACGTGAATCGATGTTTTCCAAAAGTATGTATGAGTTTTATTATTGCAATTTGTCTATAGGTAAATACTACTCGGCACCATAAGTAGTGGAAATGGCATCAAGCAAATCGGCTTGTAGATCGATAGGGGTAGGGTAAGTCTCTGTTTCATTGATAATTAGGGAAAAGTTTCGACTTGGCTGCGTACAAAAAAATACATTGAGGTAATCGAATTCTACAGAGTAATTAAATTAAGAATCTCGATATGCCATTTGAGTTATAGTAAAATTACTCATTGCGTCTTCATTCACCTTTCCATAATGAATATGATTTTCAGAGTAGGTTATCAAGTCGCTATTTCTACGCTTGCAATACAATCTCATCCCCAATCTTCCTGTGAGGCCAAACTATAGCAAAGAAAAGAACAATACCTGATTGAATACATTTTGATGTATTGACATTATTGTTCTAAGCTCTAGTATGGGTCTCCCTCCAAAAAAGGAACTCCAAATAGGCCATAAATTAAACTAGAGAACTATCAGTTCACAAAGTGCAAAAAACTTCAAAGAAAATGACTTTCTTTCTTTATCTATCTGCTACTACTTTTTGGTGAAAGCATATTGGTTTATTAGTACAAGGATACATCACATTATCACTTACCCATGTTCTTTAAGAACAAGATACCGAAGCCAAGAGTGCGCACAGACATGTATAACATTGTCACTTGATCACTTGTTGTGCTCCATGTGATGTGATTTAGACGCCATCTCTTTTCTCTTATCCTAATTTATGTCTATCCTTTTATCATGAATGTCTAGTCCCTTTGAGAATGAGTTTTCGTCCTTGATTAATCCATCTCTCAGCCAGCTTTCTCTATCCTCCTTCCTCCTTTTCACTAAAATGAAGGCAAATTTTACTTTTTCTTTTGTTCAAAGGAATGCAAATTTAGACTTTATATGGGATATTAGAGTTGGACCTCTATTTTTGGGGTGGGGAGGGGGGCAGTGAAGCTGAGCCTCACCCCCCCCCCCCCCCCCCAAAAAAAAACAACCGGCCGCTTTCAAAGACAACCCAATGGATCTAGGAAATTCCAAAAGTCGAGTACATATCAAGACTGAAAGTCCTATGGAGGTCAGGATCTATGTCTCAAGTACCTTCCTACAAAAAAGAATGCTTCTACTAGAATTAGACCTAGATGTCTCATTTATAGGCAAGACATTTATACTACTTGAATTAAAGCTCAACGGCCTATTGATATTACAATCTAACTAAGAGCTGATGGAATATATGATATTTTGTATAAAGTGTTCCACTTTTAAACCGGTTATGATATCACAAACGTTAATTAATTAATTAGTGTCTGCTCTAAGAATCTTAACAAATTTTTAGGAAATATTTGAGCAACTTGTTATTTCATAGTTGCCTAAGACATAGGAAAAGGAAATTGTTCTAGGCAAACATAACAAACATTCATGTGTGAGAGATGGTCCTTTGTATTGTTTTTATGAAGCGGTAAGAATAGTCAATTTTTTGGTTGATATTTTAAATAACACAATTATTTTGTTGTTGGTACATTTAAGGCATAAAAATTGATATAGACAAGATTCAAATTCATGTCTCTAATAATAATTTCAAAAGATATTACTCATTAAACTCTCGAATATTCATAAAAAGTACAATTAGTTTACCTTATATCTCACAATTTTTTAACGAGACAATTTTGAGTTTTTGACCAAGAAAAGCTCTTAAGTATATCAATATATTTTAACTTATAACGAATGGTTTATAAATACACATAGGCATAAGATTAGCGTTGACAAAGTCTGATCCGATACGATAATCCGACTTGTTATCCATCTCTACATGAGGTCATAGTGATGAAAGTGGAAGAGTTGGTTGACCCTTTACCACTTTCTAAAGAAAGCCCAGTGCCCACCTAAAAAAGTAGTCTCGCCCGTTCATATAAAACAGGCCCTCCAACACATTCATGTGATTGCATTACTGACACCTACCTACCAAACTTTTGACCGATATAACTAATCTATGAAACTTTATCTGATTATCTCCTCGTTTCTGTTTTTTATAATTGGAATATTGAATCAACCGTCATCACGCAAAAGATGCAACTAGTGTTGACAAATATTCATACGATCTGATTATTCGAACTTATCTGATCTGAAAAATTAGGATACAGTTGTAAATTTTCTATTCAAATTTTTAATCCGGACAAAATATTAATAAGTTATCAATTTCTTTTCTGAATTTTGACATTGTACAACTTAAATTGGACCCAAGTTCGAACTTTTGTCAGCGATAGATGTAGAGATTTTTAATTCAAATTTCGCGTTTTTATAAAATTTGAACTTGAAACTTTATTAAAGAGGAATCAGTAACTGTTTCATCTAGTGCATCTTTTATCTTGTGGATTCTTTATCTTATCTACATTAGTCACTAAGTTAGCTGAGAATCCAGGATTTTATTTTATTTTTCCTAAAAGGAACGAAGAATGTGATATTAAAACAAGTTTTTTTTTTTTTTGGGGTTGAGATTTTTCTTATATGTAAGTATAATAGAATAAATAGTTGGTACCAAAGTATTGGTTAATTAAGGTTCAGTGCACCTGGTGAGTGGTATGAATTACTCCATGTCCATTTGGGATGTGAACAAGACATTTTTTTTTCTCTTCATTTTCATGTGATGGGTACTGGGATTTCACTTTCTTATTCATGATAATGATAAATATTTCAATGAAATTAAACCCTTTGTAATTTTGAAATAAGCCTACTATATTTAATTCTTTTTTTATATAAATGAGGTGCAAAGATTGAAAAATAAAAGAATGAGATGTATTTTCCTTAGAAAAATGAGATGTAACTGTATGGGGAGCTCTTTTTTTTGGGGGGAGGGTATTTGTGTTAAAAACATAAACCATATATTTTTTGGGGGGTGTTTGTGTTACAAGCATAAAATGTTAATTAAAATGCTTATTTGCATAAAAAAAAACATGAGTGTTACGTGCATGATCTTATTATTATATATGAGAACCTATTTATAATTAAAAGGATGGCCCTCCCTTTTAATTATGAGAAAAAGTTTAAAAGATTAAATTCACCACTAACATTTTTTTTTTTTTTGGGGTGTGAAAATTCACCACGAACATATTGGCAAATAAGTTATGTTTTTGTTTAATTATAAGAAAAAGTTTAAAAGCTAATTAATGAACCTTTTCTCCTCACTAGGGAAGTTTTTGTTATCTCACTTATCATTCGGTTCGAGGAGGAGGCAGACTCATCATGTTGTAGTGTACTATCTAAAATTACAAATTTATAAGTACGCCGTATCAACAAGGATGTTTGGGAAACAACTTTTTAGGGATTTTTTTAGACTGAAATTAGCTGTTTGGCCTAATTAAAAAATTAATTTAGGTGTTTGTCATTGTGCACTACGTGACATGAGCCATGGAACGTAATCTGCCGTGTGCATGGTCCGCAATCTTCACAAACAATTCGTCTTTAGAGCACGTACAGCGACGTGCTCGCGCGGGGAGAGAGAAAGGCGAGCGATGAGAGAGAAAACTCGGGCTGCTACAGTGACCTCCTCGACACCCACACCTCACGAGTTTCCAGAGCCAACTCGTGAGGGATTTTTTATTTTTTAAAAATACTTTTAATTAGTGTTTAATATTTTTAATTAGTTTTTCTTTTATTTTTTTGGTTCTAAAATAAAGTTGTGTGTTATAGTGTGGGTCCAGAGGTATTATTTTATTTGGTGAGGAAAAGTAGTGAGCCTGCCATTGCAGAGAGTGAGGATTGTGAGGCAAAAAGTTAAAGAGATGGCTGATGTGATAGTGGTAGAACCCAACTGGTGAGCCAAAAAATGGCTCACCATTGTTTTTGCTCTTACGCTACACGATTCAAAAATCAAAAATCCTTGTGTCAGTTAATCATACGTTTGCCATGTCAACTCAGCATAAATGTTCAGTTTTTATTGACTTAAAGTTGTTAGTCAACACAATAAAGTGGTTAACTGAACTCTCCTTAATTATAGTTCTCCCACTAATTTAGATCTTCATGAATCATATGATGTATAAGTACCTAAATAAATTACCCTTGAACTTTTGGTCCGTCGTAATAAATATCCTTGAACTGGGCTTATAATCAAGCTGAGCTGAGCTGAGCTGAGCCTTGGCTTAGCTTGGTAGGCAATTAATTGAGCCAAGCACGAATCCAATCCGAGCTTGGTTAAATTGAGTTCGAGCCAAGCTTTGATCGAGCTGAGTTTTCATGGAGCTGAGCCTGAATTTTCAAAAAGAATTTTTTTAATTTCATTATTCAAATCTTTACTTAACTTGAAAATTATTGAAAAATTCTTTAATTTAAATAGTACAATCCTAACTCAAAGAAAAAAGATCAAGTATAGGCTTTACTACTGAACTATGGGCATCTAAACTAACACAAAGTACATATATACCAATGGAACATAGGTTATTCATTACCTAAAATACCTAAACTAGGTTGATTATGTCGAGTCGAGCCGAGCCGAGCCGAGCTGAGCTCTACTCAATGTCTCGGCAGCTCGATAGGTATCCAGGTCGAGCCCTAACCGAGCCGAACTTTGGTCAAACTGAGCTCGAACCTGAGGACTCATCAAGCTGGCTCGGTTCTTTTACAACCCTGCCTTGAACTATAAAACCAAAGTAAATACCCTTAGCTTCATAAATTTATCTTATCTTATTATATTATTCGATGAGATGGCATTTGATAAGCTGACGTGGCTTATGCTAATATTACACTATGCTGACGGGCAAGTGATGCGTGCCAGCATGTGTGTATGGAGTTGATTGATTTTATGAACTAGAAGGGGCTAATTAATAGAAAACTACACTTATAATAACTTGTTGTTACAATTTTATTTTTATTTGTTATAGTTTTTATTTAACTGATTTTTATTTAAATTTCTATGTATACCATTAGAAGTCTACTATACTAGTATTTAGTATTTAAAATCAATGCTAATTTATTGTAAAAGATCCATATATTCACTTGTACGTACAATACAATTAAGTAGAAGATTACATGTGAGGATTTATTATATGAAATAATTGGTGTATTTTATTTGTTGAAATTTTTTTTAAGGGCGCTAATAAAATTTTAGTATAATTCTAGATAAGCAAAAGACGTGTACAAAAATTGTTTAAGCAATTAATTGATTAATCGATTTTTTTTCAGAACTCCGCCTCCTTGACACATTTGAGGGCGAATAAGCATGCTCTAGCCTCTTCGACCAGTTGCAAGGACCTTGTCGAACAGTTGCAAGGACAACATCCCCATTACAATCAACGCAAAACAAAAACTCAATCCCAACTAGAGCCCCCCCAGCTTACTTATCATGGCAAACTGGTTGAGGGCGGCGACCAACTCTGCTGATGAACAACCGAGGGGCGCCTCGTCTGTTCCCTGACCTCACAGAGCTTCAAATCAAAGCAACAGCGCATTGCGACACACGTACCAGACAAGATTCCTTGGCTCGGAATATGAACAAGTTCCTCGCATTCCAACGCTCATCAAGAATTGCTAGAAACTTGCCCTACCTCTCCCAGTCCAGCGCAGTGCGATTTATATGATACCAATAATTATGTAAGGTCAATCAATCCACATTTAATCAACTAAATGAACACGGATAAATGCATTATACATATATATATATATATATATATATATATATATATATATATATATATATATATTGATTATTACATAATAAAGGCGAAAAGAGGTGAAAGATTGTGATATAATTGTTTGGGGCATTTGCATCCGATGCTTAATAATTATTGAGTGCTGTCATGCATTTTAAAAAATTTTTAAGACAACTGTGGAATATATATAGTTCAAGCTAGCTAGCTAATATTCACTACTAAATCAATATGTGCCTTGATCGTATGATTATATATTACTTTAGGCTTTGATTGGAGAAGTTCAATTAAATGGCATTTCTTAATTACAACCTTGTCCTATGGAATCAACTATCTGCGATCAAGATAAACTTAATTCACACCACCAAAAAAAAAAAAAAATATTCACTTCAATCGACTTCAACCTACTTCTACCAATCTTAACTAGTTTCATCCATTTACCAACCCATATTTCCCAACGAAAAGAACAGGCTCTAAACATTATGAAAGATGCTAGAATTGACTATACGAAACATATATTTAATATATCTAACATTTTAACCATCATTTGAAGACCTTATTTACATTAGTATTTAATGCTTACCGTCCCTTGTCTTTATTTCTAACTTGAATTATTTTTTGATATTTTTATTTATCTGGTTGGATTGAGACCTGGGAATTTAAGCCATAAATACACAAATGACAGATGAAAATGATAGAGGCCATGGTTGTATATATGGTAGTATACAATTACAACTGGTTTTTTAATTTGGAGCTTTTTGAGCAAGTTGCTTCAAACTAACATTAATTAATTTCATGTGGATTAAGAACAACTTGTAAATTCTACGAAATTTTTAAAAAAAAAAAAAAAAAAACAGCTACGTGCGAGTGGCATCTTCTTGGACGGCTCAGATTTACACCATTCTGAATCCTCATGAATTAAATAAAATTCATATCTATAAGTGAATATATTCCCCTGTGTTGTGTTCGAATCCCCTTCCCATAGTCCAATAATTTTATTAAATTCATAGTTCAATTTATCTTGATACTGTGCATACGTAGATAATATTCTCTCCATACTGACATATTCGTATTAAAATTTTTCTTTTTTATTAGTATTAGTATTAAAAATTTTCTTTTTCTTTTAAATTAGTATAAATTAGTGCATTATATAATGCATTCTTAAAAGATTTTATTTTTTGAATAGGATAAATTTTATGGAACAAAAGAGGTATTACTTTTTATAAGCTTAGCACATCAATTACCACCTTTTTGGTGCATCCTTAAAAAAAGGGGGAAAAAGCACACACTTATAGCACTATTTGTTTGTTAAAGGTGTAACAAGTTCTAGATGAAAGTTGTTGTTAATTAAATAATAAAAATCATTAAATCAATGCAATCACTATCGCAAATGTCAATTAATTTAACCAATACGTAATAATACATTAATGGGAATTTTTTTCGATTATTTAGATGAGCACACCCTTACAGATAAGAAAAGATACAACCACTACATAACCTAATAAGACAGCTAATACATTCTATAGACTATAAATCACACACAAATAAACTCATACACCTCGCTAGTCTAACATAAATATGAACTAGAATGTCATCTTATTACCCAGGAGATGTCCTAGGAACATAAATCTCTAACTTGCCTTTTGTTGTCCATCTATTTTCTCAAACTGAGAAGATTTTTGTTGCCCAGGAGATTTTTTTTTCGATTACTAATGGGAATATTAAGGATGTGGGCCAAGACTACTTTTCATACAAGGTCCCAGTGTTTTCATCATAATGAGTTGATTTATCTATAGATTTTTTTTATAGAAAAAAAAAACCAATTAGTGTAAAAGTGACATGTATAACTGGTTCGGCCCTTGCCATTAGGGTGTGTAAAAAAAAAAAAATCAAAAATTGAAAAAACCATACCAAAAAACTAGTTAACTGAAAAAAATTTTTCAAAAAATAGTTCATTTAACCGAAGCGAAATTTTTTTTCGATTTTTGATTAATCAAAACTCCAATTAACTGGTTTGTACATATCTACTTGCAGTATATTTAGCTCATTGATGTACCGTTGGACAAAAGTTCTACAGGCAAAGAGACCAATACGAGATCTAATTTATGTGTCATTTTTATTCGACATGTGTTTGAGAGTGTCCGATGACTATTCAAGAGTGTTAGTGTTTCACGATATGTGTAGACAAGGACATATGCGAAGTTGTTAAGACCGAAATTCTAGTTAGGATATGTTGATAAGGGATTTTAGGAACATAATTGTAGGATCACAAGATACTGCAAAAAAAGCAAAACTATTGTTTTTAACTTTATGTATACATTAAAAACACTAAAAGTCATAAAGTTTAACAAATGATTCTAGCAAATCCTAATCAACCCTATAATTCCAACTGATGTTGGTATGATTCTAACCGATGCTTATACCATTGAGCGAGAATTAAGATAGCAACGATTCTAACGATCCTAACAATCCTAGTACCATTTAAACAATTTTAGCTGATCCTAACCCGATCCTAACATAACAACAATCCTACCACTAGTTGAATTGTTTGATCATCTTTAAATTATAGAATCCTACAATCCGAATCGCGATTCTAACTATTAAATTTTACATTCAACAATCCATAACTATAACACAAAACACATGGATTCTTTACAAGCAACAAATTCTCATAATATTATTTCATAAATTGATGGGAACCATAAATGTCCACCGAGATGTTGACTATTGACAGCTAGGAAAATGGTTTTACATCCACAAAACTTTTGGTCCAACTCCTTATCAAAGCTTGTAAGAAAAGAAACCACCCAACCACAACCAACCAGATAAATTATTCACTATAAGTGTGAACCGTGTAATTAATAACAATTATTAATATTGATTAAATAAAGAAGAAGAAGCGAGAAGGGAATATTTAGCGGAGATCGCGGGAAAATCTTAGAGTGAGTATGAACGGCCATCCAACCGCAACGCACCGTCCAACCGTGTCTTTCGCCTGCGTTTCCTCAAAACGCTGCAGTCGCACGTTTGTCAAATTCCAACTTCCAAATGCTTTTTCCCCCACAAAAATGGGTTCGCACCAAACACGACCGTGATTATTTTTTTGTGTTTCTTCCTACTTGTTTGGATTTTGGACCTCCCAAGTGGGCATTAACTATTTTTTTCCCCCTCTTTTTTGTTTTGGCAAGTGGAGTAAGGTCCTATATATGTAGTCAACATGTGATTATAATCAAGTTATATATGGTATACATTATGAAGATTAATTGTATATATTGAATCAGTCTTTCAACTATCAACGCTGCTTGTCGGAGTATTGCTACTTCGTGAAAATAAGAATAGCATTCAAAGTCTTGGAAAGGAAGAAAATCGTCGTGAAGGACGTTATAACTGTAAGATAATGTTGATAAATGTAAAACGGTTCACTTCAAACATTTATGTATGAAGCAACTGTAACCAAGATTAAGGCTTAAAAATGGTCAAGTAATAGAAAGTATTATAACTCTGAAATGGCTCTTGACATAATTTTTTAGAATAAGAGAATTTTTTTCCACCGTTTGAGTATGAATCCTTAAAGTCGCAATTTTTCATCTTTGAAAAACTGTATAAAATTTATGTGACATAACTACTAGACACACTTTCTAAAGAGCCATCCGAATTAAATTACAAGCTTGGGTATCCATTCATTGTGACTTCCTTAATAGACCTAAACTCTTATTAGGGATCTTGTGGACAAATTTAATTAGGTATTTTGGTTCGTCAATTTTCGTACACGTTACGTTGAATAATACGAAAACTTAGGAAACCATAGGAAATATGCTATGTACCGCTGTTGTCATCATCTTTCCCAAATTGATTAAACAGTTTTCTTTTTAAACCTAAATTTTGGCAGCCAATAGGAAATAACAAATTCAATAAAATTTCCTCAATATATATATATATATATATATATATATAGATGTTACGTACCGACCAATGCCGGCTCATCCATGCAATATCCACAAGAAAATTCATTTTCATTAATCATGCAGCCATTAGAGGTGTAACTAACAGTGTTAATCATCATTTATACTTACATTGATTTTAATTTTTAAGTTAAATTATTTTGAGAGATGTTGACATTTGCCGAATGAACTTTTATTGTATGTATCGTCATGTCCTTCGGATTTAAGAATGAATAGTAGATGTTCTAGCTGGAGGGAAAATTTCAAGGGCAAATAGGGGTGTTTGATAATCAAAAATAGCTTTTTATACTAAAATTAATTGTTTCATCTAGTCAAAAAATTAATTTGGGTATTTGATAGAATGACTTTTTAGAATAGCTTTTCGGGTCTAAAAAGTTTATTTGAAAAAACTAATTCTATTAGCTTTTTGGGAGAGCTTTTTACAGAATTAGTCTTTTGTTTCACAACTTTATTAGAAACAGTTAATTTTACCAAATAGTTTTTCTGCAAACAGCTAATTCAAATAGTTAATACAAACAGCTAACAGTTAACAGCTTCTTGCCAAACAGGATGAGGAAATTTAACTAAAAACATAGCATATTTAGTGCTCAATTTTAAACCTCTAGATCGAAGAACATAAAATGACATTAGTTGACAGTTGTTGGTACTTGTATTTGGGTGTATATTATGCAGGCATGTTCTTTCTAATTTATCATAAGTACTTTTTATCGGCATTTAACGTTCACTACCGGTACCAACCAACACTAATCAACACTCACCCATCAATATTAGTCATATTTCCCAATATTCAGTACTCATCAATATCAACACTCAACAATAACGGTCAATGCTAATAGTAATAAGTTACTTATCAATATTAATTGCACATCTAGATTGATAATGCATTACTTACAATTGATGTAACTATCATTACAACTCTCATCACTGTCATCTATTAAAAATGTGTCGTCCTGATATAACGTTCTACATCATTGAATAGACTCCGCTTAATCACTATGTGAACAGAGATATTAGAAAATTAGATTATAATATAATAATATATATTCATCCATCGTTATAGTTTTCATTTAAAATGAGATAAGCAAATAAATAGTTTTGAAGACGACGCAAAAGGAAAGCTAGATCGAATAAAATTTAATTTGTGTCGTTATTAATTGTAGCCATAGAATTAAGACTAGTTGTTACCACCATGGTGACCTAGTGATAGCCTCCTATCAAACTAGATTAATCAAACAACGCACATCCCATTAAAATAAATCAAAGAATTAATAAAAAACAATTGATATTTATTCCCTTTTTAACTAGATTGATTAAATACTAATAAATAAGTAAAATAATTTATCTACTACTTATTTATTAATGTTGGCTTGGGATTAATTATATATTAATGATGGATGGATGCACTTTTTTGTTAATGGAGTACCACCCAAAATTCAGCACGCTAATTAATAATTGACTCTAAACAATGACTGCTGAGATGTACAATTCTACCGAGATAACTCTAAATAAAGACTGAGGTATTAAATACATTAGGTTCTAAGTTCCATTCCCCCATCTCCATTGTATTATTGCCCTTTGTGACTTTTACGGATCAGAAAAAAAAAAAAAAGAGTTTTTTTATCTCTCTCTCTCTCTCTCTCTTTTTTTTTTTTTTGGATTGTATGAAATTGATTCTGTTCATACCTTCGTTTTTGTTTTTGTTCAAGTCTACTCAGAAGTTCGGAAAGTTAGAGTTGTGGAATTTTACTTAAATTTTGAAACTTTTATATAGACATCAAAAGGAACTCTGACCTTAGAATATGGCGAATTCTTAATATTGCAAATGAGCCTATTTATGTCATAACGTTAAAAGTTCTAACTAGATGCACTTTGATACATGTGATATATGTTGGAAAAGGAGTTCTAATTAAAACCTTTAACAAAATTTTAAAACTCTAGTGGGCTATTTTGAAAATTCTAGACATGATTTGCATGCTTGAAAATTATAAGATAAAACAAAGAAAATTGTTAGTCAAGCCGACTGTGAGAATTTAAGTAAAGTGGAATCAATTAATACCGGACATTTATTAAGTAAAGTTATGGGTTATGACTAGTCGTTTGGAGAATTTTCAATATATTTTTGCGGTTCAATTTTCATTAAACTTATCATTATCCTTAGCTACCACTGCGCAGGCATCATTTGCATTTATGTTTACTCTTTTTGGGTTGGGTTGACTTCAACAGATGGAGGATAAATCCCTGGTCGAAGGTTATGAATTTTGACTAACCAAAATTTATTGCTTCTAGTAATTAATTTTCAAAATGTATGAAAAAGTGTTCTTTTGGATTCTTTTAAAAATTGTGAGATTTGATTTTTTTTAAAAAATAATCTTTTGTTCATGATGCACATTGATATTCACAATAAAATTTTTATAGTTCAATAAAACATAAAGCTATAAGGGCATCCCCAACCCATAGTTCAAATTTTGGAACTCCACCCTACCACATCAACAAAAATTTCACTTTTTGAAACTCACATATCTTCACTTCTCCAACCCATAAAACTCCAACTTGAATTACCATATAAAATATTTATTATGGATCCACTTTATAACATATATTTTTTTAAATCCAAAAAAAAGAGAAAAAACTAATTTTGAGGCAAAAGAAATCATAAAATGAAGGAAGAATTGGAATGCATGAAGGAACTCTACCACATTCATCTGGAGTGTCATTCCTTCACGAAGGAAGAAATAATAAACGTCCATGTTATTGAACAAGACAAGTACATGTAAATTATAATATAATGTGAAGTAAGAAATTATGTACAAATAATTACATATTATTATCATGCTGAAAATATGAGGCAATATTTTTGAGAATTAATTAAAACGCTAAATCTACACCTTAAAATGCATTTATTTCGAGGAGGATGACATTTGCTTAATACAGATGGGGCAATTAAGGGAAACCCGGATCAAGTGGGTGGTGGTGCCATCACTAGCTAGGGGAGGGTTATCGAGTTTTATGGCCACTGTTCTTGCCCTAAAGCTGAGTTGCTGGTTTTTTTCTATGATCTTTATAATTAGCTCGTGAATTTGGGGACACTTGGACTCAAAAATCATGGTGGACTCTAAACTCATGGTGGGATGGCTTAGGGCATTTCTAACCTGAGTTCCAGTTTTTGGAACTCAGGCCTGCCATGTCAGCAGGAGTTTCATAATTCTGCACTTACATTTTATTTAATTTCCCAGTCAATGGAACTCATTCTAGCACAATTAATTTAATTATTTGACGTGGAGTCCACCATTATATATAATTTATTTCTTATATTTTTAAATTTGTGTTTGTAATTTAGCTATTGAAGGTGGTATAAACGTTTGTAATTTTCGGTGTTACAAAATGATTATTTTTCTTCATCATAGAAATGACTATTTTGATCTAATTTTTTTGTAATTTACAACTTCTTGGAAGAGAGATGCTTCTCAATTTGATTTGTGTAATAAGATGCAAAAATATAAAGTAGTGAATTTTCTGGTGGTGAATGTCCCTCAAGTTCAACATAAATATATACAACTAGGTAAACCCAAAAAAAAAAAAAAAAAATTAAACCCAAGTATCCGTTGCAGCCCTCGGTACGCATCCCCACCATTCATTTCCCTTCCTCATTTTCATCACCACCAAACGCATCACAGCCTTCAACCCAGAGCTTGCAACGATGCATTTTGAGGAGGCGAAAAAGCCAAAAAAAAGAACTCGGGACATAACGCCGCACAGTTCGGTCCCGAGTTCCACCGTCCTCGTGTCATCGGTTGGGCAAGCCGTGTGTAACCCCCGGTCTCCCTCCCTCCCTCCCTCCCTCGCGTGTAACCGGCTGAGAGTGGCCTAAGGGTTTGTTTCCTTCACATCCTTACTACTCTCTTATTTTAGAATGCAACGAGTTGCTCAAGTTGAATGATTGGACGATCGGGATATAAGATTGTTATAGAGAAGGTCATCGAGCTGTTGACTGATTGGCAAACTAAGGAGTGGAGCTTTCTAATAGAAGAGTTGTTCTTTGTTCCCTGCCTCGCCTTAGCTAGATATTACTAGAGGATTTCATGTGCGTTGCTTGGCCTTAGTGGTGACCAGAATTTGAGTTTAGATCAATTATGGACAGAGAAATTCATGCTACATCTAATATATTTAAGGTATGGTACCTACCTCTCATATGATGTTTTTATGTTTTCATGCGGTTTTAAGTATTCTGTTTTATTACCTTGTGTCTATCCATATTAAAGTTAAATTATAAATGAATTCATGTGAATTTCTTGGAATCGGCATCTCTGAAAGCAAAGATATCTGAAAAGGTAAGACTATCTATATCTAACTTTCTTCAAACTCTGCAAAAGTGGGATTTACACTGAGAGCTATTATTCTTATATTTAGCAAAAAAATTGAAATATTAATTAGTGTCAACTTAAATTTACAAAAAAAAAAAGAAGTTAAAATACATCCAATTACGATCTAACACCAATCAAATAGTCACTAACTTATTCACTTTTATGTACTGTTTTGTGATTTGCAATCATAAATTTGATCATCAATTCAACTGAGTAAATTTTTAACGTGATTCATGTCTAATCTGAAATATTAATTAATGTCTAATATTATTTACACTTACAATTAATAATAAAAAGATAAATAATATTTTTCAAGCATAAAGGTGGACATTTTGATAAGAATGGACTTAAAAATCTTGTCTTGAAACAAATACGACATATTGTTCGCTTGTTCTTACAACAAGCACACAAATCCTACTCCTTTGCAACCTAATTATTCGTCGCTTTTATGATTATATATCTCCATCTCCCCCTTATCATCTTTGTCGAGCATTAAACAATTCTTTTTTTTTTTTCCCCCAAATAAAATTAAAAAAAAAACATAATATGACACTAAGAAAAACGAAAATTAAATGTTGACAAACAAAAGTGGAGCCCACCACACATGGCCTCCAACCCCCCTCCCCTCCCCCTCCCTCAGCTCCTTTTATCAATCAAACTCCACGACAATCACACCCACCTTTCTCTCTCCTCTGCTCTCGTCTATTTATCCTCCCCCTTCTCTCCTCCTTACCCTCCTTCCTCTCCCCGAACACACATCTCCAGAAAGAAAAATCTAGAGAGAGAAACAGAACAAGAAGATGGGTTTGCAGAGCCAGCTCCACGACGTCGGATCAGACTCAATCCCCATCCTCCTCGTAGCCCTAATCGCCACCTGCCTCAGCCACCTCCGGTCACTCCTCGCCGCCGTCTGCCACTCCCTCCCCCGCCGCCTCCACCACCACATCGTCGACGAAAACTTCCTTCACATCAGCTCTGGCCTCGCCGGGCTCATCGCCATCTCCGACCACCGCCTCTCTCTCCGCCCCTTCCGCTACCACCGCCAACACCACTTCGCCTCCGCCGCCTCCGATGAGCCACCAGTGTGCGTCTTCTGCCTCTGCCACCTGAAATCCGGCGACTCCGTGTGCAAACTCCCCTGTAACCACATCTTCCACAACCACATCGACTGTCTCGGTGGTTGGCTCGATCAGATGAAGTTCAGCTGCCCTGTTTGCCGATCTCCAATCATTTCTGGGTGGCGCGTAGATCAGACTCAGCGGCGCGTGGCTTCCGATCTCGCTACCCATTTCGCCGTCCGGTGAAGGGTACAATCCGATTCGATTCGGGTCGGGTCGGTGGATTAGTCTGCACAGTACAGATGCATATATGATAAGATTTTGATGTTCCCACCTTTTCTTTTTTTTTCTTTTTCTCCCTAGATTTGGAGCAAAAGGGCTGTAAATTTTGGGGCAAAAGGGCTTTGTGTTGTTGATTGATTAAGGAAGGATGGATGAATTAGAATTAGCGCTTTGTTTGAATTTGCCATCCCCAAATTCAAGTAGCCTTAGCCAGCTAATTTTTTTGAGAATTTCCTGCCTATGTCTCTGGGTAGGGTTCTTTGAACCATCAACCTCTGTAAATTTACCACCTTTTTTTTTGGTTTTGTGGTTTTTCTTCTCTTTGTCTTCTTTTGATGAAAGGAAGTGCTGGTGTTTGTTTTGGATTTGATCTCTGTATATGTATGATAGTTATAAAAGAGAAGTGTTGTGGGGTTTCTCCAATATGTTTGTCTGATTGATGGTGTATGTATGGACCATGAACTATGTGAGCAGTTCATCTGGTCTAGTCATGCAGTTCTGGGTTTTTTTTTTTTTTTTCCTGGGATAGTTGATAGATGCTTGAATATGCTAATACTTGCCTCCTCCTTCTATGTTTTAAAGAGTTTCAAATGTTATTTTGAGTAAAATGTTCAAACCAGATTATAATGGGAAAAATGTCTTGGTAGACTTTGACATGAACTATTTAGGTTGAGTTTAATGTAGAAATCTGGGTAGTCAGAAGGAGAGATGAGTTATCAAAAACATTTGTAGAGTTGTTAATAATTGTGAAGTGTAAATCTTGAAAAATGCTAGAGGAACTGTACTAAGTTGATAGGAAATGCCCTTCTATACCCAAAAAAAAGGGGAAAAAAATAACACTAACATGAGCCAGCAACCAGTAGGATTAAAGCCAAGATAAGCGCCATGGTAACTCTATCTGAGCTCTGTTGTTAGCTCATTTTCCCTTTAATCCTTGTGAAACAATACTGTGCCTTTTTTGAACTTTAAATTGGGTTAATTTATTTATCTCTGTTTTTTCAAAGCATATTAATGATCAAAAGAAAATAAAGGGAACCTCAATGAAGACCTTAAGAGCATCTCTAATGGTGAGTTATTTTTTTGGCTTAGCAGTAGTGGCTTAGTGGTTTACTCCTTTCACATCATTCCATGAGTAAATTTTTTGGCTCCCAAGTTTTCCTTCCCACAATGAAAGATTCACAACTTTGGCTCATCAAATAAAATAATGCCCATGAATGCATTGTGTAACATACAATTTTATTTTTAGAATTAAAAAAAACTAATTAAAAATATTTTAAAAATAAAAAAACTCTCTTGAACTGACTTAGGGATACAAGTCTCCTCACGAGGCACAGGCCACGAGGCATTCACTGTAGCAATTTCATGCCTCATCCCTTTTCTCTCTCTTCCTTTTTGCCTCGGGAGCAAGGCGCTGGAGCTAGTCTAATAAGAGCATCCGTAGCCGGTGCCTCGCGTGGAAACATGTGGGGCCCGCGTGTCATTGGCATGGCAAGGGAAAGCTGGCAGCCAGGCGAATTGAGGGGGGGCACGCGTGGGAACTCGTCTGTCCGTTCCCTCTCCCATGCCTCTTTTTGTGATTTTTTATTATTTTTTTGTTTTCCTTTTTTTTTGAAATAATATATAATTTTTATATGATTAAAAAAATAGGTTGTGTGTTATAAGGTGGGTCCATGATAAATATTTTCATTGGATGATTAAAATTGAGTTCCATGGGTTGGAGAAGTGATGGAATGCAAGTTCCAAAATTGTGAAACTTTTACTGACGTGGCAGGCCAGAGTTCCAAAATCCGGAACTCCCACTGGGAATGTTCTAAGAGGAATTCTCCAAATGCTTTCAAAATATTAATGATTAAAAGAAAATAAAGGACCCCATAAAATGAAGACCATAACGAGAAATTCTCCAAACTTCTATTGCTAACATGGTGTTTGGTACACTTTTTTTTTGGGGGGGGATCTTGGATCTTCAATTCGCTTAAGTTGAACTACTATTAGCTCAATAAGGAGTAGAACTCTCTCATCATAGGTTTTTACTAATCACAAAACTCGAATTCGAAATCATATTTAAGAGGAACAAGTATCAAACTATTTGAACCAACCTGTGTTGGTACAAAATTAGAGAGCCAATGACACAATAATTGGGTTTTGGTGAGACTACTAAGGTTGATTCTTATGAAGAACAATTCTCTTATCGAATATTTTCCGATTGGCCAACATGGGTCGGATAAGGTCTAGGTCTCTCTATCAAAACCTTAACCACACGTTACTTTATAGAATTTGGACTAAAAGAAGGGAAGCGAGGATGGGTTTGAAACCCAAGCTACTTGTTGTTTGATCTGATCGGCAATTAAATCAAGAGCATGCACTTATTATATAAAGCAGTACAAAAAAATGACTATATTAACTCTTGTATTTGGAGGTTTAGTGAAACACAAACAACAAATGAGCAATCCCATTGGTGTACCTAAATTTCATGGAGGTTAAAGTACATAACTCTTGAGGTTTGTGTTACTCGTTAGGGTATTTTATTTTATATCTGAGTACACTTGTCTGAAATACGTAATCATCGAAAATAGTCAGGATTTTTTAATCTTCATTATATTCAAAATTATCAAAATTTTATAAAGATATTCCAATATAATACCGAGATAAATATTTACGTCAAATGCTTTTATACAAATTCGAATAAATATAGTTTGAGATGATATAAATTTCCTTCAGAATTAAAGAAATTGAGTAATTGGGACCAACAAATTTAGGTTTTTAATTTCTTTCATGGTAGGGTTTTCATAAGAATAAAAGCATCACTTCTATGGATAAGTTGCTAACAATTCACGTTTAATGTGATTCTATCCTGTGTTAGGTGGGTGGGGTGGGGTGGGGTGGGGGGCATCATATCATGCCATATCTCTAGGTGGATGCTCTTCAATTATCCAAGGGTATTAGCTCCTCTAATCATGATAATAGTGTAATTAATAGGAGTACATTATTAATTACTCCATTATGAAACTTGGAACTTCTTTTGAGGATATACAAAAGAAAAGCATAACAGATGTCTCACTTAACAAAGATTGGCTGAAATTTTTGCTTCTGTAGGATTGTTGGGTTTGGCCCCTACCTTTAGGTCCATAATACAAAGATCCTTGCATTACAATTACACAAATAGATGAGTTAGGTTAAAGTAACTCAGATTTCATTGACAATAATGGCGTTTTGCATTATTGGAAAAGTGATTGATTTGAAATTGATAATAAATACTGATAATTGACTTAAAAATAACCATTGAAAGGAGTGTTCAAGGATATATTTTTTCACCTTATAATGAGCTAAATGATATTGAATGTTAATAGTACTGAATAGTATTGAATGGGTTGAAATTATAGCCAAATACTAATATTTTTAATAATACTAAACAATGTTGATAAGTTAAATCAGACAGATTATGAAATCGTCTACATTATCAGTATCTAGATTTGTGGTAGACTCTTCATGGTATTTAGGTGTAAATCTGTTGCCTCAAAGCTATTGGAAGCAAGAAAACACAAGTTCCAAAAGTGGACTATGTGTGTGAGAGTCATGATTTTTGCAAATTAGGACCAGAGCAAATGCATTTTGTGAAGGTGGAGAGGCAAAATAGAACACATCCACCCCCCCCCCCCCTTTTTCCTTTAAATTATGAAATAAAATTAAAGTTGCTGAAATGCAAGTAAATCAGTCCTGGTTGATTCCCCTGACCAGTTGTTGAACCGGCAACCTGCAGTAACGTACAAGAAAGTGCTGGATTTCACTTGGTTTTCGGCCTTTTTCACGGACAGTGGCAGTGCTTCCCGTATTTATCTCTGTTGCCCAAGTAGGCCCATTTGGGCCCTCGCCCTCTTTGCCCTGGTTATTAGATTTCTGACACTCTTTTTGGGATTTTGTTTTGTATGTATGAATCTTACCATCGTGAGACTGTTAAAGTGATCCATATAATAAAGGTCATTTCATGGTGTGACACCTTGTTGATAATAGCCAACGTGCTCATGGCATGGACGGCAAACGGCAAGCCCGCCCTTGGCTGGGGCCTTTTATTTTGTTTGAAAACAAAGACCAAAATTAACCTTTGGAGGGCAAGTCACTTATATTATATTACTATGATTATGTTATAATTCAAATCGTTAGTGAATGGTCCGGTGTCGTTTCTCTTATTAATATTCATTTGTTTGTTTGAGAGGTATTGACCAAAGTAACAGTCACACTAATTGTCTCATTAATTGGATGGTTACAAAATGATTAATTACGTATTAATCATGCCCATTAAATACCAACTAATAGTTATAGTTGTGTACTGTTATTTAAGAGGTTTAGAACTTGATTCTGGGGGTGATGAGATGACGATGATGGGCGTGGACAAGTCTCTGTGTTTTCGAGCTGATATTGATATCAATAAACCACTTAGGCGAGGTGTTAGAATCTTGGTGGCTAAACAACCAATGTGGATAAAAATCGGGCACGTAAAACTCCAGGACTTTTACTACGGTTGTGGTATGCTCGACCATGTCTATGCTAGCCATGCCCTTTATAACCCCCACACTGACGAAACCGAGCTGCAATATGGAGATTGGATGCGGTCCTCCCCCTTGAAATCCCGTGGTCGAGCGGCTATGTCTGAACTTAAGGAGGAAAAACGGCTCTACCAAGCCTTTCGCAATAACAAGGCGGGGGCTAAAGTACGCACCAAATTAGTCTTCACTGACGAGGATCAAGGCATTGGGTCACATGCAAAGTTGAAAGCCGATTCCATTGCTGACTCCACATCAACAATGATCATTGATGACACCCCCTCGTGAAAACTACAACTGATTTTTGTAAAAGGAAAGCGGGCGACATTAGTGTGGATAACAGGATTATGGACAAGGTTCGTGTGTTGGTAAATCCTTCTAGTGACCAGCTTCATGCTTCTAGTCTGGCGGAGGTTGGCCGAGCACCATGAGTATCATTTGTTTCAACTGTTGGGGATTGGGTGAATCCTAGGCAGTTGCTGACCTCCGTGGCCTTTTGCGGAGATTATCACCCAAAGTGGTCTTCTTATGGGAGACCAAACGCAGCAAGTTTTAAATGGAAGATACTGTACATCAGCTCGGTAATTTTGTTGTCGCTTTTGTTGATGCTCGCGGCAGATCGGGTGGCCTCGCTTTGCTCTGGGAACCCAATGTCAGTGTCCAGTTGCTTTCCTCCTCCTTCAATCACATCGACACCGCCGTCTGTCTAGAGGGGAAAGATACCACTTGGCGCTTCACCGGAATCTATGGTTGGCCTGATTCGCGAGAGAAATGGAAGACCGGGCATATGCTTTCTGACCTAGCCTCTCCCTCGGCTCTCCCTTGGCTTGTAGGTGGCGACTTTAATGAAATTTTTTACAATGCTGAAAAAAAGGGGTCCCCCTAAATCATTGTCTGACCTTGATAGTTTCAGAATTGCTTTTATCGATAATGGTTTATTTGATCTTGGCTATTTTGATTATGATTTTACGTGGTGCAATTATCGACATAATGGCATGGTTGTGGAAGAACGGCTCGACCGTTTCTATGCAAATACTAATTGGTTCCTTCTTTTTCCTAATGCCCAAGTGTTTCATATTGATTTTGATCTTTCCGACCACATGCCGGTCCTCCTGAAGTGTAAAGCTCGGGCCGCAACTGATTGTAATAGAAAGAGACGGTTTCAGTTTGAGAATATGTGGCTAATGGAACCATCTTGTGGCGAGGTAATCTCTTCTGCATGGTCTTCAGTCTATGATCTTGACCCGGTTGATAATGCTATGGGGCGTCATGATGCTTGTGCTGGGGAGCTACAGTGCTGGAATAAAGACTTCTTTGGCCATGTCACCACTAAAATCTCCAAACTTGAGAAGCAATTTGCGTCTCAGAGGGATGCTCCTAGCCGTCGTGCTCTTCTGCAGCAGATCCGAGATTGGCGGACCAAAGAGGAAATTCTATGGTGGCAACGCGCTCGTTCTGATTGCTTGAAATATGGGGACTCCAACATGCGTTGGTTTCACTCTAGAGCCAACATGCGACGTGCTAGAAACTACATCAGTCACCTAGTTGACGATAGTGGGATCAGACACACCTATACTGAAGGCATTGCCAGCACTATCGTACAATATGTTTTTTCTCTCTTTTCTCGGCTTCAAGTTTGCTAGACATGGATGAAGTGCTCAACGGTGTGACTCCCCGGGTGACGCATGACATGAATGAGGCTCTCTGTAAGCCCTACACCAGATTGGAGGTTAAAACTGCCCTACACCAAATGCATCCACACAAAGCTCCAGGCCCAGATGGCATGAATCCATACTTCTTCCAGAAATTCTGGAATACCCTTGGTAATGATGTCGCAGATGCTATTCTTACAATTTTGGATGGCCATTCCATCCCCCCAAGGTTGAACCATACTTTTGTCGCTCTAATCTCGAAGAAGCCTAGCCCTGACTCTATCCAAGAGTACCGTCCGATTAGCCTCTGCAATGTAACTTGTAAATTAGTTACAAAGGTCATCTGCAACAGACTCAAACCATTTTTGCCTAATATTATCTCGGACACCCAAAGTGCTTTCACACGAGGCAGGCTCATCACTGACAATATCCTCATTGCTTTCGAAATATTCCACGCTATGAAATCAGATGGTCGTCCTAATGGAGACATGGCGGTTAAGTTGGATATGGCCAAAGCGTTTGACAGAGTTGAATGGCCATTTCTCTCGGCCATTTTGCTTCGATTGGGTTTTAACAGCCAATGGGTCGAACTAGTTATGCGTTGTGTCAAATCTGCATCCTTCTCCTTTTTGGCGAATGGCGTCCCTCGGGGGCACGTTATTCCCAGCCGTGGTCTTGGCCAAGGTGACCCGATTTCCCCTTTTCTTTTCCTTTTCTGCTCCGAGGGCCTCTCTGGTCTACTTCGTAATCCTGTTGAGAGGGCGACTCTTCATGGCTACAAAATCTGCAGCAACGCCCCTATTATTTCTCACTTGCTCTTCGCGGACGACACAATCATTTTCGGTAGGGCTGACGTGGAACAGGCTACTATCATTAAGGATATCTTGGATAAATACTCTGCTGCTACGGGCCAACTGGTTAACTTCCGGAAGACTGATGTCTCTTTCAGCAAAGGGGTCTCTCCTGCTCGACGACGTGATATTACCTTGACCCTGGACATCCGAGAAGTCCTCTCACATGATAAATACTTAGGCCTACCTACTGTCGTCAGTCGATCTAAGAAAAAACCCTTCCTTTTTATCATCGATCGTATCAAAAAGCGGTTCTCTTCTTGGATGGGGCGTCTTGTCTCTTGGGCGGGGCGGGAAGTGCTGATCAAAGCATTCGCTCAAGCTATTCCGACCTACTTCATGAGTGTGTTCAAGTTTTCTTCAGACCTATGCCACTCCATCCAGGCAACTATTAACCGCTTTTGGTGGGGACATAAGCAAGAGGAGCGGAAAATCCACTGGTTGGGGGCCTCAAAATTATGCTTAAATAAGGACGACGGTGGACTAGGCTTTTGCAATATGGAAGCCTTCAATGATGCTTTGCTCGCTAAGTAGCTTTGGAGACTGATCCGAAATGACTCCTCTTTAGTGGTTTATGTTCTTAAAGCTAAATACTTTCTGCATGGTGATATATTTCAGGCTACTCTTGGTCCTAAACCAAGCTTCACTTGGCGAAGCATTCTAGGAGTCAAAGATATTATATTGAAAGGTTCACGATAGCTCATTGGCAATGGCAATTCTCTGAATATATGGGATAGTCGTTGGATCCCCCGACCCTCGTCTTTCCGAGTTATCACCCCACGGAACACCATGTTCTCGCAAACTAGGGTATGTGACCTCATTGACACTCAACATACCGCTTGGCATGCTGATCTTGTGAAACGCATCTTCCTGCCTATTGACGTGGCCATTATCCTCGACATTCCACTCTGCGCCTCTTGGCCGGATGACAAGCTCGTATGGCACTACACCTCGGATGGCTCGTTCACGGTTCGGTCAGCATATCACATGATTAATGCCAGTAAGTGCGCAGCTTTGGGGAGCTCCTCTCGTCCCTCGCGTGAGGTTTGGCGCACCATTTGGAGCCTTCGCATTCCTCCTCGTATAAAGCTCTTTGGGTGGTGCCTTTGCAAAGGTATTATTCCTTCTGGGTATAATATATCTAAACGTGATCTGGAGGAGACAGACGCTCACTCTTTGCTAGAATGTCCCTTGGCAGTGCTTATCCTTGAGGGCAGTGATCTAGACACTAAGCTATAGACAACCAGGTTACGGTCTATGGAGGACTGTTTTATGTATGCCAAGTTCGTTCTAGATGATGATCAATTAGGTCTATTTGTGGCCTGGGAAGTTTGGAATGCGAGAAACCGCTTCCTCTTTGGGTCTCCTGATAAGTCCCCACGCACACTTAACAAACGCGCCATCTCCTTTGTTCTTAGCTTCCGTGAAGCTCAAAAGAAGGACCAGCTATCGCAGCCACCTTACCCCCTAATCTTGGTCGCCCCCTGACACTGGGCACTTCAAAATGAACTTTGATGGTGGGCGACTCGATGAATCTTGCTGGGGGTGTGGCTTCGTCATCCGCAACCACTTGGGCGATGTGATCTTGGCCGGTGTCGAGCAGGGGAAAGGATTTGGAGGACCCCTCATTGAGGAAGCTCAAGCTTGCATGTTGGGTCTACAATGTGCCAAAGCTGCTGGGCTCATCAAGTCCTCGACAGTTCAAGACACTTTTATTGGTTTCCTAGTTTCCGACATTATTGCTTTTGTTGCTTCCTTTAGTTTTTGCTCATGGTCGTTTGTTAAGCGGAATGGTAATAGGGTTGCAAATGACCTTACTCATTTACAACCCTATAGTTTTAGTAGAAGGCTTTGGGACAGGGATGTCCCGCTACAGTCCTTGATGGGGCGTCCATTGACATGTATGACTTTATCAATTCTAATATAGCATGACACCCTTCTTTGATAAAAAAAAAGAACTTAATTCTGGGGGTGACACAGAATCCAAAAGACATGATCCCCAATTCTCTCCGTTGCTTCCACGTTAGCCTAGCCATCAATCGGGCTCGGGTTTGGAGCGTGACATCTACGGTAAATGTAGTAGCCATCGTCAGTCCTAGTTCAACAAATCGTGGGCAAATACTGAACAACGAGATTCTGTACTTCCGCTTTAAGGTATGTCCTTAATCTCCCTTCAATGGTATCAGAGCCAAGTTGCTCGGTTTTGACCCCGAAAGAATCGATTGTGTGTATGATTAGTTCGTTTTATATTGTCAACTATACTTATTGAATCATTGAAAGTTTTTTTTGTTTTTTGGGTTATGTGACTGGGTATGTGTTTGTTTGCCCAATTGATTCGACCCAATTTTGGTCATGAGTTCATTCAATTGCACAATCTAAGAATGATTTTATAGCAGTTGAATGTTTACATTACCACAATTGTTGTTAACCCAAACAAAGACCCCCAAAACCTAAGGACTCAAAACCCCATACCCTGCCTAAAATCCTAACACGACTCCCTCCCTTGGTGGCAGGCCTTGCATTCACCCACAAAAGCCTCACTGTCAGCAACGGCGGTTAGGCCTTGGTAGCCCGCCAAACTGCCTGCTCAGCACCCTCGATGATCAATATATATATATATATATATATATATATATATATATATATATATATATATATATATATATATATATATATATATATATATATATATACACATATATATATATATATATATATATATATATATATCTATATATATATATATATATATGTGTATATATATATATATATATATATATATATATATATTATAATATATATATATATATATATATATATATATTATATATATATGTGTGTGTGTGTGTGTGTGTATATGTATATATATATATATATATATATATATATATATATATATATATATATATATAATTATATATATATATATATAATACATACATACATACATACATACATACATACATACATACATACATACATATACATACATATATATATATACATACATATATATATATATATATATATATATATATATATATATATATATATATATATATATATATATATATATATATATATAGCCGAATTTCGAAGAAAGGGGAGGAAACGAAGAGCAACCGTGACTAACCCATCAGTGCCGCCGGAGGGGTGGTGCGTGTTCGTCACGCACCGCCGATGAAGACGACCTTGGTCGTTTTCTTCCTCCTAAACCCCACCACAGTCGCTGATTTACACTTGCCCAACTCCAAAACCGCATAAAACACTGATGTTGCCGCACGTGTGCGTCATGCGCCGCCACCTGAGTGGGGCGTGGCGCGAGTGAATATCGTCACTCGACTCGTTAGAGGCCGATCTACTTGATGGCTTGGTGTTTTGACCTGATTGGGGTGGTTTTCGAAGCCGTGAGGTTCGTTTTGGCGGTTGTGGGGTAGGGTATCATCATCTGGGTGTTTTTGGGGCAGCAACTTGGCAGCCATGGCTAGCCAGAGCACATAAAAGGACTCGGCAGGGAGCCGAAATGGGGAGGTCTCAGTTGAGCTGGTAACTGAGACGTAAATTTCTCTGTGAAGGACCAAGAGATCTCAGGGATATGAGCCATCCAATTAGAGAGAGAAAGAGTCCCAAAGGATTGAATGTTAGAAAGAGTCAAGTGAGGGACTGAAAACTTTGAGTTTATTCAAAGAAGGCAGCCGGGCTTCTCAGGTCAATGCTCGTTTAAAGTCTTTTTGTTGGCATGATATATTATACTGATGTACAAGTTTGTATAAAGCATATAATTGGTTCATTTGATAATTAAAATGTTGAATTAGTTCTGAATGCACGAATTCTTTATAAAAATATTAATATGTTTAATCTCGTATATAAATTCGTTTTATATATGCATCAACTTGAAATTTTCATGCTGAGTATCTAGTATGAATGTGTTTCATATGTTATATTTTATATGAATGTATTTCATATATAAAATTAGCATCATGTAAATTTATTTTACTTGAACTCAATAAATATCTATGTGATATTTAAATCCCCCTTGGTCTATAAATAAATATGTTTCATAAGTTATATTATATAAATATGTTTTATATAAGATTTAGATAAATGAATATGTTTCATATGTTATATTTTATAGCTTATATTATATAATTATGTTTTATATAATATTTGGTTGCATGCATATGTTTCATGATGATCCCTTTATTTAATAATTTTATATACATTTATGTAAAAACATGAGCAGTTGTAATTCGGTTAGTTGTTTTGTTATTGTTCTACTTAACAAAAATGTTTCATGGAGCTTCGCATGAATTAGTTTCATAACATAATGGTTAAATTTATAGGATATTTGATCATTTTATGAATTTGTTTCATGAAATTTAAATTTGTAAAATTATATGAATACGTTTTATATAATTTGTGAATATTACTTTGAATTCGTTTCATCCAAATTTTAATATTATATGGATATATTCTATATAATTAATTGCGATTAATATTTGGATATATTTCATGTTAAAAATTATGTTGCATTCAATTACATGAATATGTTTCATGTCAATCACCAATTAATAGTATTATATAAATGTGTTTTATATATACGAACTACATGTGTTGTGGTAAAATTGCTAATTGTTGGAGCACTTTTTTCCTTGCCCAAACTAACAAATATGAATTCCTCTCATGTTAATTATTTAATTTAACAGTATTTTATGAATTCGTTTCATAAAATCTAAATTTATAAAAATTATGAATGTGTTTTATAATTTGCGAGTGACATTTGTATAAATTTCATGAATATGTTTTATATAATGTTCCTTAGACTTTAATGAATTTCTTCTGCAACATGTTGTTATTCGAATATGTTTTGCAATATAGATTTATTTTATCATATAAATACCTTTTATATAATAATCTGAATTTTATGGTTGATATGTCATTGATAGAATTTTAAATGACATATTAGTAGTTATATAAATTCATTTTATGTAATAATAAAACTTCATGTAAATTTGTATTATATGATCAAACTGAATATCTTTGTGATATTTTTGAAGTGTTAACTAGTTTAACTATAATGTTCTCCATAAATTTTGCTTTATGGAAAAATGTGATAATTAAATTATAAAAACTTCTAATTCATGTTTTATGTGATGATTATGAACTTAGAGAAATTTTCGATCATGCGATATGAATGATGGAGTTTTTGATGATTTAATTATCTGAAAATATGCCTAATGTCCATCTTTTAAAATATATACTTTTAGATATGGCAATTACAATATCGTTGGTAATTTGTTTACCAAATGAAAAGCTTGATAGCGCTGACTATGACACAAAGTGCCAGAAGATTCAGTTTCTTCTGAACGAGCATGAACTATCAGAATACACTTCATGTTTTAGGTCTCCTAGAGTGGCAAAGATAATACTGCTAGTGAACAGTGTCAAGAAAACTTAGAATCATACCAAAAATGGTTCGACAATGGATCGATCAACATGCTATATTTTGTTGTATTGCATCTATGTCAATCTAGTGAGGGAATTGAAAGTTATCTCACTGTTGAGTACATGTAGGATTAGCTTAGCATCAGGTACGTCCAGATTCATTTCCTGATAAAGTTTTGGACCTACGGATGGTATTGCAAAAGGGAAATTAAGAGAGGCAAATAGCACATGTGAATGCTACAACTGTGGAAATAAGGGACCCTATGCTTGGGATTGTTCTGAGCCGATTAAAGTACCTTCTTTCATAGTTTTCCCTGAATAAAATGTGTGCTCCCAAGTATCAGTTGCTAATTGCGATCCTTAGTGGATTGTAGACACGGAAGTAACCAACCGCATAGCTCAGGATTGAGTCAATTTTGTGAACTTTCTTCGCCACCCGGCGGATTCACAAATCGTCGTTTAGGTAACGACGATGAAGAAGATGTCCTTAAAATAAGGACATATCTCCATGAAGAGAATGTGTTGCTTCTTCACAATGCTCTCTGTGCATCTGGGGTGCGATATTCGCTTGTGTCTTTTGTTTATGAGATTAGTTTTCTCTTTCGTTTTAATCTAGATGTCTTAAATATCGTATACAATGGCAATTTGTTTGGCCATGTCATATTGAAAGGTGTTTTTCAATGTTTTGGACGAAACAAGACATCTTTCATGGTTGCCTCATTTTCAATTCTATTTTAGGCCATTGATCAAGATAGAGTTATCACACTAGCTAAATATAGTCTTGTAAGGCTGACTCATTAGGGTTAAAATACCCATGTGTGAGTCACGTTTAGCTAGCAAAGTAACTATGAAGTCTTTTAGTAAGGCTTCGAGCCCATCGCATCTCTTAGTGTTCATTCACTCAAGACATTTGCGGGCCCATGAATATGAAAGCACATCATGGAGCGATATATTTGTGATGTAGGTTTGTGCACCTATTATCTCACCTCTATTAGGTACTTGATGTGTTTATATGCTTTACAGTGGAAGTAGCACTCAATTTGAACGAAGAACGTTTTTATAAATATCTTCTTCATGAAATGAATTCTCATAGTGTCAATTTTCTTAAGGATAAGTTCCTAAGCTTTTCGTAAATTTATACAGGACCTCAATTGTATGAGTTACAATAAGACCTTCAACCATCTCTCACTGAGGGGAAAGATTTGAATTCTCACTAAGTTACCGAGGATGGTTCACCTGCCTTATTTGATAGGAATGGTGAAGTATTGTCTATTTAGGAGAATGAAATTCGTTCTTAATCTCCAAATGTTGAGGAGAGTCAGTCTGAGAATGAGGTTTGTCCTCAATCTCCCATTCTCAAACATACATTTGGTCCACACGTTCATGATCCCACCTCCAATGGAAAGTGGGAGTAATTTTCTCCTCGTGCTCAGGATCCTATACCTCTTAGAGAAAGGAGGAGGGATTCCTGGTCCCATACCTCTTAAAGAAAGTGGAAGGGATTTCTTACATAGGCAAACCAATAAGGAAGGTCTTAGGATCCAAAGGAGTGGGTATGAAAGAATTTCTCAACAAACATTTCTAAGTTGAAGAGGAAATTTTGCCATGCACTTTCTTAGAAGATGAGGAACATACCTCTTATCAAGAGGTAATTGATTCATCAAATCACGAATAGTGGATGGTTGCCATAAGGGATAAGATGGACTTTGTGGCAAGAAAGTTTGAGAACTTGTTGATCCTTCGTCCCGACGCAAGTCTATGGAAGACAAATGCGGTTTTCAAGATAAAACGTCGAGCAAATGGTTTAATCGATAAGTTCGGGCCCGACTACTCCTAGCCTTGGTTGCCCATTTAAACTTTGAATTGTTCAAAATAGACGTAAGATTGTTTTCCTCAATGGTAATCTTGAGAAAGAGATTTATATGGACTACCCATTGGTTTTGTATCAAAGGGACAAGAGAATAATATGTGTTGTCTTAAAAATAAATAAATAAAAAAAAGATCCATATATGGTCTTAAGCAGTCTTCTAGATTTTGGTACTTTAGATTCAATAGAGTCATAACTTAGTTTGACTTATCTATGGTTTCAGAAGACCATCATGTGTATGTCAAAAGCTTAACATGGGGGATTATGTTTCTTACCATGTATGTTAATGATATACCATTGGTTAGAAACAACTTGGAGTTAATTGAAGCTACTTAAAAGTGCCTATCCTATGTCTTCAAGATGAAGTACATGGATGAAACTAGGTATGTCCTAGGAGTGAAAATAATTCAAAACTGTCCCAAGATGCATGCATCTAATTATCTTGAAACGATTTTGGATTTATATTCTGAACCCGTAGATACTCCAGTTGAGAAGGGTCTAACCTTGAGTCTTGTTAGGTACCCTAAAACAGATGATAAAATAAACAATGTCCCTTGCGCTAGTGTCAGAAGCTAAATGTAAGCCATGTTATGCACACGGTCTGACATTTGCTTTGCGGTTGATTTGGTACGTCATTATCAAAGTAACCCGGTTCTTCCTAAGTGGCAAGCCATTAAGAGTCAAGCGCTACCTTCGTGGTACTGCTGACTTAGTCTTATGCTATCAATGAGAGACCTTAAGTCAAGAGGATACTTAAAGGTAGACTGAGATGGTGACCTGGATAAGTCTAGGTCAACCTCAAGATATGCCTTCATTTTTGGTGGAAGAGTCATGTCATCGTGCAGTAAGAAGCAAGACTGCACAACAATCTTAGATATGGAGGCAGATTGTGTGTCCTGTTACCATAGAGACAAAATCGTTGCCATAAGGTATATATAAACTAACAAGGTGATTATGTCCCCTTAACTAAACCTTTTCCTAGTGATGTGTTCGAAGCTTATTTGTTGAGTCTAGGAATTCATAAGGTTTAGTGTTTAGATGTGTCTTGTGATGGACGCATTTCCTTGCAAATGAGCAAAATGCTCATGATTTATTGTTGCATGTTAGGCATGTTGAAATGTCATAGGCTTCTGATTGGCCTGGTCATATAGGCAATCATCCTGACGCTTGAATAGCGCGTAGGATGAGACTAAATCATATTGGCACTAGGAATGCAATATTGATTACTCACACTGAAAGTGTATGAGTTGAAATGGCCATAGTCGCCTTAATGTGTCTAAGATGAGACTCGTGGGAGTCGAGTATGAAATAAGATTTCATATTGAAGCCTTAAAAGCCGAATCTTGAGTGTCAAGATTAACATTCAGTATGTTGATCTAATGGCTCAGGTTAGATTTTTGAGTGAAAATCTAGACTGACGATTCGCATGGCATGAGGAATGACGTACCCAATTGAGTGGGAGTTATGCCATGACGCACATTTCATACTGTGTGTACTTATAATACGACCCTACATGGAGTGACGATTGACTTCCCTATATCTTGTCACTGTGTGACCCTATGGACGATGACCCTTCGACTTAATGTGTTTGATGATGCTACCTTAATGTGTTTCTTAAGGGCTATGATGTATACGGTTTAGCGAGAACACGCTAGGAAAGCAATTAAGTTGAGATGGAATTTCATGAGTATTTAAGGAAAAATCTATCAATCATCACCACATCAGCCGGGGCAATTATATTGAGTATATAATTATATGATATATCATATGGCATAGAGGGACTGTGTATGCCACTGGTGATGTTGAGGATGATTTGGGGTATCGTATTTTGTAAAAGTGTTATGTTAGCTAGATGATGACTTAATATTAGGGGTGTGCAAAAAAATCCGAAATCGAGAACCGAACCGAAAAACCGAAAAAATTGAACCGAAAAATCGGTTAACCGAACAAATTTTTCAAAAAAGTCGGTTCGGTTAACCGAACCGAAATTTTTTTTCGGTTTTCGGTTCGGTTACGGTTCGGATTATTTGAAAATTCGGTTAACCGAACCGAAAATAATTTTATTTTTTTGAAAAATAATACATAAAAAATAAAAAAATTGGTAAGAAAGTGCACCTTTTTATTATTTATAAATGGTAACCAAAGTTTAATTTTTATAAAAAGAATTTAAACATAAAAGAATGACAAATTTAGGTAAGAAAGCATAAGTTTTTTATTATTTGTAAACGGTTAACCGGTAACCGAACCGAAAAATCGGTTAACCGAACCGAAAAACCGGTTAACCGAAATTTTCGGTTCGGTTATGGTTCGGGTTTTAGACGAACCGAAATTTTCAGTTAACCGAAAAACGGTTAACCGAAATTTTCGGTTCGGTTACGGTTTGGAATTTTTTTGAACCGAAAAACCGGTTAACCGATTTTCGGTTAACCGAAACTCCGGTTAACCGGTTTTGCACACCCCTACTTAATATAACACTATTGGTTACTTTTTGGTCTCACACTCCATTCCCAGTATGAGGCGTGAAGAGATTAGTTGGGAGAAAAATGGGTAACTTATGATTTATGTGACCGCGAAATAGTTGTTGACCAAAGTAACGGTCACACTAACTATCCCATTAATTGGGCGGTTACAAAATGGTTAATTGCATATTAATCATGCCAATTAAATGCCTACTGATAGTTACAGTTGTGTACTGCTATTTCAGAGGTTTAGAACTTGATTCTGGGGGTGACACAGAATCCAAAAGACATGATCCCCAATTCTCTCCCTTCCTTCCACGTTAATCTAGCCATCAATCGAGCTCGGGTTTGGAGCGTGACAAGGGCTGGCAAAAATTCGGATCCGGGTCAATTCGGGTCCGAACAAATCGGACATTCAGACAAAAATTTCATACCTGGACCCTGTTCGGATTATAAATTGGACACTTTGACCATACCCGGACCCGAACCCGAATGTCCGATGCCCGGACCCGGTTGTCCGAATGTCCGAATTTGTGATATGATTTTAGGATATTCTAACCGAAATTTTGTGTGATTGAACCCGAGCCCGATTTTTTAATGTCCAAACCCGATTGTCCAAATTTTTTTTTAAAAATTTTCTAAAGAATTTGGACTAAAATTACATATAAACGTAGTTGTCAGATGTCCGAACCCGATTATCCGAATTTGTCTGAACCCGAAATAGTTCAAAAAATTCGGACAATCCGAACCCGAAGGTCCAAACCCGAACCTGACCCAGATTTAAATTCGGACATGTCCAGTTGTCCGAATTTAAAATTCGGACATAAATTTGGTGACCGTACCCGGTTTTTTCGGGGTCGGACAAATTCGGATAATCGGGTCGGACAGATTTTTGCTAACCTTAACATCTACGGTGACTCTAGTTGCCACCGTCAGTCCTAGTTCAGCAAATCGTGGGTAAACACCGAACAACGAGATCCTGTGCTTCCGCGTTAAGGTATGTCCTTAATCTCCCTTCAAGGAGTAAGTTTGGTGAAAGAATCAAGCCTTAGCTTGATCTCACAGCTACAACTTCTCCTCGCTAATACAGTATGTTAGGTTGCTTTGTACAGCCACCCAACAAATTGGGTCAAACCTAAGTGGGTCGAAATATTTGGCAAATGACTTAATGCAATGCTCTAAACAATTTTCAGGGTACAAAATGGGTAATTTTGGTAAAAATAATTTTCATCGTACATTTGTTTGTTAGAGCGACCCAATAAAGTGGGTCTTGTCTACTTGAATGAAAAATAATGGAGCTGCTAACCCATTAAAATTTTTTTCTATATTCATTTTTTTTTTGAGTAAAAAACCAAACTTAACAATCAAGAGTTATTATGAAGAAATAGGAAGTCCCCAAAAACTTTGTAACATGAAGGCAAGACTCAGGAGGCAACCATAGCCACCCAAAGCAACTTTCTAATCCAAACATCTGAATACAATACTTTCCATCCAAGTGGGCACCAAAATCGAGTATTTTCTCCACTAGTATCCAAATTTAATTACACGTATCTTCATTCATGATTATTTCTTACCCTATTAAATATCTCTTAATTACACAATTTTATTTAGAGCTAAACAGGAACGTCACACAACTAATATAATAACAAAATCAAAAAGAATTTTTTAATAGATTTTCAAATCACATCTTTTTCAAATGTTTTTAAGTTTCTTTTTTTTTTTAAATGAAACCAACATTTTCATATTTCAAAATTCACCAAATTAAATGGTAAGGGATCTAATAAAGGAATAAAATGAATTTGAAATAATTTACCGTATCACATAATCCCTTGATTCACCATATGCTTAAAATTTGATAGCTTGTATTTTGGCGGGAACCATTCCCCTCCCCCCCCCCCCCCCAAAAAAAAATGTACGTTTCCTTTTGTTTCTTTGAACAAATTAGAAACGTGGGAGCTTTCAATAGATTTGATTGATTGTTCAAAGATTTTGATCTCACTGTGGCAGTTATCTCGCAACAATGTCGATGTCAAATTCCGAAGGTTCTTCTCATGGCGGCGCTGACTACAAGAACTTCCGGCAAGTTACTCGTGATCGTAAGTTTCTTGATTTGTACGGTTTTTTTAGCGAAATTCTTTGCTTATTATTAGTGGAAACCCTAGTTTAATTTCTTCTCAGTGAGGGATTCGTTGATCAAATTGAAGTTTTTGGTTGTTTGTTTAAGAAGCATTGATGTTGATTAGTTTCAGTGCAGTGAGAAATGACATCGAATTAGTATTGGGTTAGTAACAATAGTCGCGTTGGGTTGGTGCTTTGGGCTTATTTTATTGCTTCCCTTTTTTCTTTTTTCTTTTTTTTTTGGGGGGGGGGGGGGGTGGTGTGCGTCGGGGGAACTCAGGACTGCTTCATGAGATGCTTGGAGCGGTGAAGCAGGGAAACTCCCGGTCAACTTGGAAGGTATTTTCGGTTCCTTTTTTTTTTGGTTCACTTCTGGGTTTTCAGAGCAGGATGTTGGCTTCCCATTTACGGAAAATTAAAAGTTTTTTTTTTTTTAATTGAGTTTTCATATTTGCTAGTGCTTTGTTCTTTGTTGCTTCGGACTGTTACTTCTTCTGTTGCAAAATTGTCTTGTCATAAGAAAGAGTCAAACAAGTCCCCAACGTTGGAATAGTATTGTAAGGAGACTTAGGTTCCTTCATCTAGTTTGTCTCTGTACCATCAAAGCATAATGCTGATTATCGTTTATCAAGATGATTCCTATTTCTCTGATTTGTTTGGTTCTTATTTTTCAGGTTCTCATAATGGACAGATTTACAGTTAAGATAATGTCATATGCTTGCAAGATGGCCGACATCACTGAGGCAGGAGTTTCATGTGAGATACAAAAGGCCTACTCTTTACCCTGTCTTGGGGATTTTATATATGACCAGTGATTAATTCTATGATGTTGCGTGGTTCTTATTTTGGCTCCTCTTTATTATTAATTTGACGCAGAACTGCATCATATAAGGAGGTCCTCATTTGCAGTTTTAGTTTCATTGATACTCATATTTGTTCACCTCTTTTGAAGCAGTTCACCTTGTTTATTGTGTCTTATTTAGATTTTGTGGCTCAAGTCTTGACATTGTTGACCATGAGACATAAGGAGATTGGCGTAGCGATTTTCAAATTTGAAGAATCGCGTTGTTAAGAAATTAATAAGCCATTTATTCTAGGTAGGGGATTCATCTTTTACTGTCAGAAAGTAATCAACATGCAGGCAAATAACGTGGGGCGACTAACTCAGGTGTATGTGAAAGTTGAATGTGTGACATAATGCGGGATTGAATAGATGTGAAAGCAGTTCTTTTTTTTTTATTTTTTTATTTTGGAATGCCATCATGAATTAGTATAGTGCCTCCTTTGTATGGATGATTAATGTTTATAAGTGGACAAGCCAACAGCTGCATACTACCTATTTCATTTTCTACTTTGAAGTTGTTTTTGATGGTGAATATCTAACATGAGCCAGTATAATACCCTTTTCGAGATGATTATGGCTTCTAATTGAATGAATCAAGAACTGCATCCATACCTATTCCTTTACCTTCTTTGAACTCCCTGAGTGAATTGCTAGATGCAGCTTCAAAAGAAAGACTAGCCACTCGTGTCCACAGGACTGGAAACCAGCGTACTCATGCATTATTCAGCTAGTTTAAGGGTTGATCATAGCTGCCTGAAGGCTCGCTCGATTCTGTTGCATCAACTGTGAGGATGAGGAGCATTTGATAATTGAGATCACGAAGCATTAAGTTGCAGCGAGAATATAAGAACTTTGGCATTAACAATTTTTTCTAACTTTTTTGGGGTTGGGCAGCTTCTTAGCGTAGACAAGGATATTTGGAATGGGAGATAATGGTCTATGCCGTATCATCTCATAATATCTTTGTCCATGCTTTCGTAGCAAACTTTAATAAGGCATTGCAAAGTGTTATTAGAACACCAGGGAATTTTTTCTGTTTCTTTCTCTCTTCTTGAAAGGCTTCACCGCTTCAGTTCCCTTAGTGCAACACTTCCTAATTCCATGGATTAAATCTCTTGGCTAGCTGAATGTAAAATTTAGCTGTTATTTCCTTGCGCCAAGGGGGGGAAAAAAAGAAAAAAGAAAAAAGAAATTACTCCTCTTTGTCTATCTTACTAAATTCTCTATGCTTGTTGACTCAACCCTTCCTCCCTTTAGTCATTCAAATTTTGGGTTTTATTTCTGAATGTGAGAATGATATGAATGTAGAGGTGAATCTTCAGTAGGTTGGGATGATACATTGTGGTCTGTTCTGAATATTGATGTATAAAATCTACTTTGGGTCTTGGCATTTTCAATTTCTGCTTGGGCTTTATTAGGTTTAGCCAGTTGGAAGCGTCGGTGATGTATGAGTAGTTTGTAATATAAGGATGTAGAGGGGTTGGATCACTAATGTTTGGAAGTGCTTGGGTTTCAGTCAGCACAAAGGGATTGTTTGGTCTGACATTTTAGGATGCAGGATGCTTGATTACCTGATATGTTAGCGGTGTATTTGCTCCCTCTTACTCTTCGGATGTACTTATTTGCGATGACTGCTGGAGGATGATAGAGCCTCTGGAACGTATCATGGTAATGCCATAAGTGGTAAAGTTCGGAGATTCTTGTCCTGGTGAGGGATTCTTTCATCAAATTTACAGACTTTCTCTCCTATTGGTTGGTAAATCTAGCATGTAATTTGTGCTAGGATCTTAGGCAAGGCTGTTACTCAAAACTGTTTCTTGTTCTCAACTTGCATTCTTGAGAGGAGGCATATCTTGTATGCATTGAATTTAACTAATAAAGGGGTAAATTAGGTTACAATGATTATTATAGAGTTACATTTCAAGTTGAATTTTGAGTAACCCCATGGCAAGTTTGAGTTTCCTTGATAATGATTTGAAAAGGAAGTGCTTGCTAGATAGGCATAGGATGCAGAGAATGGTTTGTTTTCTGGAAGGAGGGGTTTGGTTACGTAAGGTCTTTGAACTCAGGAGGGGTTGGCCCTACATTGCTTTTGCCAAATATGAGCTGATGGTCCCTTATATTTTCTTGTTTGACAACATAAATAAATGAAATGGTATTTTGCATCGGTCGTCGTAAGCGTAGTCTTGTACATCTCCTTGTCTTGGATAGTTTGCCCGTTTGCCAGATTGCAATATTCTTTCCAGGGCGTTCCTTTAGCGAACGAGCTTGCTATTCTTTTCTTAGACCCTTTGCAGTCTAGAGTTTTTAAGGTTGATGCATAGAAGAAAGTTTACTTTTTCCCAGTTAGGTTTGCCTTTGTTTTTTCTCTGTGGTCCTCTTTGTTGTCCCACCTTGTTAAAAAAATTTAATGGTGGTTGTTGGAAACAAGCTAGAGAAGTTGATGAGAAATATCTCCTGGTTTCCCGTGGAAGAAATATTCGTTAGCGCTTCAGTTTTGAAGCCTATCAAGGCAAAGCTAGGATTTTGCTGATATTGTGGGTAGTCAACAAATATTTGTCTGATTCTGCAGCCTATTGTTTTTGGCTTGTAGTCATAATGGAATGTAGCTTGAATGGAATGGTTGTGATGTTAGATTGGTGTTGATTTGTTAATGCAGCACTTGGACCCCCCCGGCGCTCCCTTCGGGTCAGCAGCCTAAGCTTTTTCTCCTTAATAGTAAAATATGACCCTTAAATGGATCTTGAGCACAGTTTTGGGAGAACACTTGGTAGAAAACTTTCTATCTATTGCGCTGAAAGATTTATGGAGGTTGATTGTGGTGAGTTTTAGGTTTGTCAAACTAGTGATGTGCACCAGTTGTAGGTGACAGACGTCGGCTTTTATTGGTCAGAGAACATGGCTGAAGGCAATGTTCTTTTAGTCATCTTTTCATGCTTCTGAATCTGTCAGAGCAGTTTCCCAACATCTTTTCGAACATGTCCTTGCTTGTAGTGTCCGTTTTCGGACTGACTACTCTTTTTGGGATCCATCAAGCAAGGTATTCGGGCCTTTAGGCTCCTTGTGTAACTGAATTGTAAAGGAATTTGGAAGCTTACTAATGAACCACTTTCGTAACTCACCCCTACCTCAACACCCCCCCCCCCAAAACAAAGAAAAGCAAAATAGAAGGAAGAGGGTGCGGCTTTATGTATTTAGTTATTTATTGAGAAGGGAACTTGCCTCTTATGTTCTACTTTCTGTTATGTCTGTTACTTCTATCATATGATCTTTATGTTTTTAATGAATGCAGTGGTGGAGGACATATATAAACGGAGACAACCATTGCCTACGATTGATGCTATATACTTTATGCAGCCAACAAAAGAGAAGTAATGCTTACTGTTTCCACATTAATTCAGTTGAGCTGCCAATTCAGCTATTGATTGTGTTGAGTCCATATTTTTGCTTTTATCTCCAGTGATTTTGAGTTCCAAATTGATTATTGGCATTTGGTACTTTTTGTCCTAATTTATCATATTACCTCAAATTAAAAAGCATCCTCTGTGAATGCCTATCATAGTAATTAGTAAGTTATGATGAAAGAATAGGGGGATCCTGTGCAAAGTTCAACCTAACAATGCTAGGAAGTTTGACTGGTATTTCGTGCAAATTATGATGGAATAAGTTTGAAAGGTCATTTCTGGTTGGATGGACAACAACAGAAATGACAATAGAAAAAGTTTTTATGGTTTAGTCTTCTTTACGTGGATTTGCAAGTTCAATAGCATATGTTTTTCTGCATCTATCATTGACACCATTGATACCTGAAATTTCCGCTAATATTCTCTGCTATTCATCTATAAGGAAATGTCACAGATCCTGTTAGGGGGAGGGAGAAAAAAGATGTTGAGGGAAGAAAAAAGGAAAAGTGGGCTAGACAACTTGAAGACTAAGGTGTTCAGAAGTTTCTTCTTTTTCCTGCATGTTATGTATAAGGTACTTTATCTTTCTGAACGTTGGTTTTCTTTATTGGATCAATTGCAGTGTCACAATGTTCATGTCAGATATGGCTGGAAAGTCACCTATATACAAGAAGTGATGGTTCTTTCAATTAGGAAAAGTGTTTTTACAGTTGTCCTCTGGTAAGTAGAAATCTTGATTGGGCTTTTGTCCTCATCTTTCATTAGAACTTTCTTGCAGAGCATTTGTATTCTTCAGTTCACCCATTAGTAGAGAACTAGTGGCTCATGTCAAGAAAGATGCTAAAGTTTTGCCCCGAATAGTTGCATTAAGTGAGGTTCGTGCCCTTCATTTATGCGCATTTTGGATAAAATTCATTGAATTTTAAGTAAATTTCTAGACTTCTAAATGCTATCTCTGATGTTTTCCTACAGATGAATTTGGAGTATTTTGCTATTGATAGTCAGGTGAGCAGTGCTGATACTTTTATGTGCATTGATTCTAGTTACTATGTTCTGTAATATACTTCTAATTGAGTTTTATGCATTGGGAGCTTATATGCACTTATTCCTTATTCGGCTACTGTCTCTGAAAGAAATTTATGTTTATTTTGTTTTTCGGGCATATATTGATAGAACAATAAAGAGAAAGATGCTCTATTGCTGCTTTTGGTGTCTTAGTATTGGTATATTTTGTCACTGTCCCTCTGCCCCCCAGTAAAGAGAAATATGTTCTGCTGTTGCTTTTTAAATAGGCTCATATGAATCTGTGCTAGGGTTTTGTTACTGATAATGAGAGGACTCTGGAGGAGCTTTTTGGAGATCATGAGAACCAGCAGAAAGTTAAGGCATGTTTACATGTGATGGCTACTCGAATTGCAACAGTTTTTGCTTCCATGAGGGTAGGTATAATTTCCTGTCAACCATCCATAACTCAACAGTATCCTTTAAAACTTTAGACTGTGCTGACTTTAGGAACTTCCTTTTGTTCGCTACTGTGCTGCAAAGTCTCTTGATCCCATGACTGTTACAACGTATCGTGATCTACTTCCTACGAAGCTGGCTGCTTATGTTTGGGACAACTTGACAAAATATAAAACCACGATACCTAACTTTCCCCAGACAGAAACCTGTGAACTACTTGTTGTTGACAGATCGGTTGATCAGGTAAGCAAAGGCGTTGTTTGATTATATGCTAGATGCAGAAATGGCTGTTTCTTGTTAAATACGCCTAGTTTCTATTTTCAGATTGCTCCTGTTATTCATGAGTGGACCTATGATGCCTTGTGCCATGATCTATTGAATCTTGAGGGGAATAAATATGTGCATGAGGTAGACCCTATTATTCCGTGTACCTTTTGATGTTTCTAGAGAATTATTGTCTGGTTTGCCGGTTTTTGTGTTTCTCTAAAGAGTCCCTCTCTGTCAGGTTCCAAGCGAGACAGGAGGTCCCCCTGAGAAAAAAGAGGTTTTTTTGGGTGAGCATGATCCCATCTGGTTGGAGCTTCGGCATCTACATTTTACAGATGTGTGTTAACTCTATCGCCTTTTCGTGACATATTAATAGTTTTGGATCCTTTTCTGACTGGCTGACTTTTTGTTAGGCTAATGAAAAGTTGAATGAAATGTGGAGCAACTTGCTCTCAATGAATAAAGCTGCACAATTTTATCGTTCAAGGTTTGTGAGCTTTCCTATACATCTTAAATCTCCAAGGGTATGTATTTTTCGAAGGTGATATAGTGGTTGACTTTTCTTCTTGATGATGGCATTGATCACCTTAGTTCCTATATTATTCTTCTGTGTAGTTGCCAGGGCTTGTTGTTTACCTGACAAATGTGAAATTGTGCGGCTTGAAATGCTTTTGTACTATGCTGTCATATTATCTGGACTACTGATAATGTCGAAGCACCTAATTTGGTTAGAAGATTCATTGGTGAATTGTGAAAACATGGTTGTTTTTATGCGGCACCCCATTGGAAGACAATCTTTTGTGAGTTCTTGTGTAAGGGATAGAAGATGAGGGGGCTCAAGTCAGGACAATTTCAGTGAGCTGATCTTCTAATGTTCTTTTGGGATGATCCCATTCGGACATGTGGTTTCCAACTTACAAAAGCGAAACTATGGTATGCATTAAAGTTATATATATATATATATATATATATATATATATATATATATAATATATATATATATATATATATATATATATATATATATATATATATATATATAGAAAGAGAGAATGAACAAACTATAAGACTGATGAATAATCAATCAGCTATTTGCTCGTGTCTTTCAAATCTATCACTGTTCGCAAACCCAAGAAAATAAAATGATGCTAGGTCACTTTGTTGCAAGGGAAAACCATGTCTATGCAATGAGACCCTTTTGTTCAATGTATCATCTCCGAAGAAGGGTCAATTTTTGTTCGACTCTGTTGGGATTATGTTTGTAGGAACAAAGAGAAATAAATCTTTAAGAGTATATGAACGAGAACCCCCCCCCCCCCCCCCCAAAAAAAAAAAAAGGACTCCAAGGGGATGTGAGTCGTGTGATCCATTTACAAAGTGGTCACCACAAAAATCATCATGCCTTCAGGCTCTCTGGCATAATACTATTTACAGAAACCAAAAAAACAATTTTCTAGCCATTTGAACACTTGACTCAGAGAAACAAATCTATTTTCCCAATAAGTAATAATGTGCAAAGAGTTGATACCATCTTCAATCTCCCTTATATAATTGCATAAATGATTGTGCCAGCGTCAAGCGATGAGTGAGTTATGCTGAAGGGGATCAGATTCCAGAATTTACATTTGATTCGAGACAAGTGAATGTCTTAAGTATGCAAGTGCTCAGGTTTTATGTTGGAAATTTGAAGCAAATTTGCGAGCAGCAACATGTATGCAGCAATTGGGAAGACTACGAGTTCCTTGGCATGGTGATGGTTCATTAAGCATGGGAGTAGCATATCTAATGCGGATTTCATTTACCACTAATTGTGACCTTAATCAGTAACAGCATTTTCAGTAGTATTTGGGGTTCTCACCAAATCTGACATTACTGATCTCAGATTACTCGTCTGTTAAACTAGCTTTTTAGCTCAATTCTAGTGGTTGGACTATTCTGTTATTGCAATTTTGCTACATCTCCTATGTGTTTTTATCTTCTTTCTTTCGTGGCCACACTGACTATTCTGTATTTGGGCTTCTTTCAATGTTGATTCTTGTAAAGTTGGCGTTGCTTTCTGCCTTCCTCGAAGGATTCCGATTCCATTATGTTACTCTTACTTGAGGTTAAATGATAATGCAGAAATAGAGGTGACCTGTCACCATCTGAGTTGCAGTTGCAGAAGATCGTCCAAGATTTGCCACAATTTGTTGAGCAACGTGATAAATTTTCTTTGCACGAAAAGGTTAGTTTCCTTTTGATAGAACTTTAAATTGTGCTGAGGACTCTTGTTACTTTCGCAACTGACCTTAAAAAATGGTCTACAATTTGTAGCATGCAAATTCATTTGCCCATGAGGTTTAGCTCCTCCTTGATCCAGTATATCCTCTTTCACCCCTCCCTATTGTCTTTTTCTACTTTATAGTCTCCATCACTGAAGCTTTTACTAGTGTTGTTGTAACGATTGTGGCTTCCTTGCAAAAATCAATCAATTGGATGTCTTGGTTACCACTGCAGCTTTTACTGGTGCTCCACCACTCACCCTTGTAAAATCGATTGATAATCTCTTATGTTAGGGTATGATATAAGACCTATCTGAAGGCTCTAACCATATTGCTTAAGCTTCTGGTAGAGTTGCTACCTTAGCATGGTATCAGAGCCTTTTTAATTGAGTGGTCCTGGTTTTGAATCTCGCTGGCCTCATTATTGGATTACCATGGATGGGAGTTTATTAGATGAGCTTCGGCCACATCCAATGCTTCAAAGTCCAGAAGGCATTTGGATGAAGTGGAATGTTACAGTGGAATGGACAGCATAAAGATTGCTGATTAAATGTTTCTGATTTGTGTAAAAAGTTCATCTGATAACACACGTGGTTTAAGTTGTTATCGGTTACAGCTCATTAGCATATAAGAAATTTTCTTTTTTTTTTTTTGGTGGGTAATGAGCACAGAAGGAAAGTGTAGATCACAGAAATGTTGTTTTACATTTAATGCCATCGCAAATATGCTTCATGATGACTCTGAATTTTGGTGCAACAGATTGCTAATAAGATTAACCAGATTATTGCCGAGCAAAGACTTAAAGACGTCGCTCAGCTGGAACAGGATCTCCTCTTTGGTGATGTTGGAACTAAAGAAGTAATAAACTTTTTGAGGACGCATGAGGTAGAGTATTTGGAAACTGTCGTTAACATGACAAGCTCTATCCTTGCGTGTAATAGGCACCCTACATTAATGGAAACTCTTGTGCAGGATGTAAGCCGTGAAAATAAATTGCGCTTATTGATGGTATATGCTAGTGTTCATCCTGAGCAATTCGAGGGCGGGAAAGGATTAAAGTTGATGCAGGTAATGCTTGTCCTTTGTTGGAAAACTATTATAGTCTGTTTCTTGTAGCTAAGTAGCTAAAATTGTATAACACTTTTAATCTTTCGAATTCTGCGTTCATTCAATAAGCTATTTTTAAAGCAAATACGACAATATTTTTCCTTTTCCTTCTTGATAATGTTGAGACATTGGGACTATTCATCCAAGAGGTGAGTCTAGTTTCATATCTGTTTTGAAATTCATAGTTCCATTCTTAAGAAGTTCAATTTATAATTTTGGTGCATCTGTCCAGCTAGCAAAGTTATCATCGCATGATATGAAAGCTGTTAAGAACATGAGATTGCTTGCAGCAGCACCTCCATCTGAAACAAAGGAAAGCTCAATTGGATTTGGAGGTTTTGCATTGAATTTTGATGAGAAGGTTTGTACTTTTTGATGTGCTTTGCTACCTTTTCAGTTCAGTCTTCATAATACTTCTTGACTCTTGACATGCTATTAGAAAAGGCATGGAGTGAGAAAGCAGAGAAGCGGTGAAGAAAAACGTTTTTGCCCAATGATTGAGGTATGGAATTAACTCTCTCCATCTAGTGATATCAACAACAATCTATTGTACTCTTCCACTGCGTTAGAGATCCCTTGGTTCTTTCAGTGGTCAAAGAAATTACTAAATCCTGTGCGGTAGTCCACTCCATGTTCCTAGGATTATTAATCTCGCTGCCCTGGAGCATGTGTCGATCACTAATTTGTAAAAGCACTCAGTGGAGCCTCGAGCCTATTCTCGCATATCTTAACTAGCATCATTCTCTTCTTATGACCGAGATGAAATGATTATGCTGCGTGCTATGTTTCTATCTTACATGTTTCAACTGGAAACAAACGATTAACTCTCTGATCTCTTCCAGGAACTTGTTGAAAAACTCAGCAAAGGCGAACTTTCCAAGGATGAGTACCCATGTATGAATGAGCCACCTCCTACTGCTCATACAGCAGCAGCACAATATAGCGAAAACCCAGTTGCACACTCTATGAGGTCTATACGAACTCCAACTTGGGCTCGGCCTCGCAATTCTGATGATTCGGTTCTGAGACATGCAAAGATGGGCAGGCGTATCTTTGTATTCATTGTGGGTGGTGCTACTAGATCAGAGGTAAGTGAAGCTTGATGCACGTTCCTTAGCTTATCGGAAGGCCATCTGTTTGTGTGCTGATATTGTTGTATTTTTGCGGCCTCCTCTCCTCAGCTAAAAGCTTGTCACAAGCTTACCAACAAATTGAAAAGGGAAGTAATTCTGGGTTCCTCTAGTATCGATGACCCTGCACAATTCATAGCGGTATGGAAAGCCCCTCTTTCTCAGTCTTTTTCTAATTGTCCTTCTTTCCACAGAAGCCTGACATTTGATCTGTACTTATGTTGGCTTGAATCATACTTGGTCCTACTGTCAATGTGTCCCATTACCATAGACCTTGATAAAAATAGACTGTCAAAAAATTCTGAGTTGGATCGTCTTATGCAAAATAGCGTTGGTTTGATCAGAATAAGGTTACGATGTTTTCAAGTCCTGTTCTGGGTTAGTTTAGTTTAGTTTTCGCTGGAACTTTGGATGACCTTGCTCCTTTTGTTGTTGCAGAAATTGAAACTGCTTTCACCAAGTGAACTTTCATTGGATGACCTCGAGATATAGATTTTATAGCTTGCCTTTGTAATATCTTTAACTTGTAATTTATTTTTGAGATGTGTAAAAAATATGGAATAGCTCTTGTCCAGAATGCTCTGTGTACATTGTGAATCCTAAGAATGCAGAGTTCATAATTTGCCTAGTACAAAACAAGGCACTACATTTTTATAAGTTTTTTTACAATTTGGGATGTTATTTTCAACATACAAAATTCAGTTTCTCAACGCTTTTTTTTGCCCCTCTGCCCAATAAATTTCGTAGATTTGTCTGTTTGGGGGGCCCCGGGGGGGGGGGGGGGGGGCGTACGAAGTGAACGCAAAATAAATGGGCCGCTGGGATGCAAATTCAAGCTTGGCCCAAAAGCTTAATTGTGGACCTCTGACCAATTATTCTTGGTACACTAAAATCACAAGTTGGGGAAGGGGGTGATTATTCTCAAAATTGTACCATGTTAATAACATACACCCAACAATCACGTAAGTGCTATACTTTTAATTGATATGTTTTGTAGGATTAAACACATATATAAGTTAGTTAGTTGATTTTTATATTGATAAATTATAGAGATTTTGGACGATGATATACTGTACTTTGGGGGTATTGGATAATAATACTCTCAACTTTAAACTTTGATGTTGATGCACCATATTATTGATCTATTTACTGTTTATATACCAAGATAGAGGTTGAATGTATTTTTATCTATTTAATGCAACAATTTCATAATAGTTTGTAATTGTATATGTCTAAAATTCAAGAATTTTCAAGTGTATGCAATGACATATGTTGAATATGCACTTACATCACCAACTAAAGATACCTTCAAAATCGTTCTTAGTATAAGCACAGTAAATAAGCCCATAGTATGGTGTACGAACGTCCAAATCTAAAGGATGGAATATTATTGTCCAATACCCCCAAAGTAGAGTATATTATCGCCTAATATCCCTAAATTATAAGTAGCATTGAGCATGTATATGAGTTAGTAAATCATTTCATGCATTATGTATTACTGATTGGTTTTGTAATAAAACCTCACTTGAACTTACATGTAATTGGACCAACTGGTTGTTTAAGGCTTCGTTCTTTTCGACTGATGTTTGCTAAACCTATCTGATTTCAACTTTTATAAACTGAATTGAACCTATTTTTGTTAAACCAAACTAAATTGAACTTATTTTGTTGCACTGAACTTATTTTTTCTTGAAGTAAACTAAAATAATATTATAAAAAAAAGATAAAGTTGAGAATAATATAGCCCAAGGCCTGTGATCGATTGAGATGAAATCTAACATAGGTTCAAACATATGTAAACTTTTTGGCTTTACTTTTGAATAAGGTCCATTTGAAAGAAGTTCAAAAACAATGTACAAATAATGAACTTCCTTACAAATTGTGGAGACTTAATCCTAAAGTTCATATTCATAATTTTTTTTTTTTGGCTATAAATGAATGACCTCTCTATTTTTGTTTTCCAACTTGCTATTGCCTGTCCCAAGTTGTGGATATGCTTCAGTCAATGAAGTCATAATTTTTTTTTTTTTTTTAGTTCGTAGGAGCCACAAAGAGCAATAACACCACCACCACTACAACCACCACCTCTCAGTACGGGTCCCATTTTTGCAGGATCTAGGGAGATCTAGAAGTAGGCAACCTTACCTCTACCGGCATCCCTGCCCATAGAGAAGCTGATTCAAAGAAACCCACAAAACCAAGATTTTGTAAAAACCTTGTATAGAAAAAAGATTTTGTGAGAACATTATATAGAAAAAACTAAGGATGAGCAGTAGAGAATGAACTAAAAAATACTAATAAATCAGGTAATAATTACTATGCAAACATAAGTATAATATAACAGAGGAAGGTACCATACTTGAACAAACAGAGGTATGTAAACACATGTCTCTTCCCAAATGAATGTATTACCTGCATACACACTTGACCTACAAAAAAAGCACGAACAAACTTACCCTACTGCAACCAAATGACAACTACGAGGCCATTTCTTTATGATCTAAGACCATTGTCTTATCTCACCATAGACTCCTATCCTGAGCCATGTTCTCCGTCTGCCTTACAACTTTCAAGTTGCCTTTAATCACCTCGTCCAAACTTTTCTTCGGTCGTCCCCTGCCTCTTTTCTCTTCGAGAATATTAATCCTCTCACATCTCCTTCTTTTCACATGGCCAAACTATCTAAGTCTTATTTCTCTCATCTTATCTTCAATGATAGCTACCTTAACTAAGTCTCTGATTACTCCATCCCTAATTCTATCAATTCTCGTATAACTACACATTCATCTAATAATCTTCATCTCTGCTACCATCAACCTTTGAACCTGTGCCCTTTTTATAGGCAAACACTTCGATTCATACAGCATAGTAGGTCTAACTACTATACGATACACTTTGCCTTTTAATCATACAGACATTCTCTTATCATATAGCACACCTGAAACATGCTTCCATTTTTGCCAACCCACTTTTATGCGCTAGTTAATGTCTTCGTCAATATCTCCTTGCTGATGGATGATTGTGCCTAAATATTTAAACTTCTCAACCTTTGGTATTGTCATCCCATAAATGGTGACTTCTCCCTCCGCATCTTCCCTTCCAGCGAAACAACAATGTAAGTATTCAATTTTCGATCTACTTACTTTAAAACCTCTAGACTCTAGTGTATGTCTTCATCGTGCCAACTTATCATTAACTCCTTCTTTGATCTCACCAATGAGAATAATATCATTTGCGAGTAACATACACCATGGTAAATCATCTTAAATCCCTTTTGTAGGTTCATCCATAACTAGTGTGAAAAGAAAAAGGGCTTAAAGTGGAATCCTGATGCAGGCCCATGCCAACGTAGAAGTTATTGGTAACTCCTCTTGGTGTCCTGACACTCATTTTGCCTTCTTCGTATATTTCCTTAATAACTCGAATATACGCCGGTGACACTCTTTTCTTTTCTAAGCAACTCCATAACACTTCATGCGAAACTTTGTCATATGCTTTTTTTAGGTCAATGAACACCATATGAAGATCCATTTTTCTATCTCTGTACAGTCTCATGAGTCTTCTAAGGAGGTAAATTGCCTTTGTGATTGACCTGCTAGGTATAAAGCTAAATTAATTCTCTGATATCAAAATATCCTTCTGTAACCTTCTCTCAATAACCCTCTCCCATAACTTCATAGTATGAATAATTATTACAGTTCTGAATATCACCTTTGTTCTTGTACAATGAGATGATTGTACTAAACCTCTATTTTTTGGGCATCTTAGCTGTCCTCAAAATAATATTGAAGAGCTCTATTAGCCACTTTAATGCCTTTTCACCCATACACCTCCATACTTCCACCGGTATCTGGTTTGATCCCTCTACCTTCCCATTGGCCATTTTCTTTAGGGTCTCTTTAACCTCGTCTTTGCTAATAGGTTCACATAAATGATGATCAAGTTGTCCCTCACTATTCTCTCGTTCCTTACTTCCATAATCTTCTAACACTTCACCATTGAGAAGTTTGGAGAAGTACATTTGCCATCTATCATTGATTTCTGCATCCCTAAACAGCACATTATCATTGTCATCTTTGATGCATCTTACCTCATCCAGATCCCTAGTCCTTCTTTTCCTAGCTCTTGACAGCTTAAAGACTTCCTTCTTAACTTCTTTAGTCCTCAGTTTTTGTTATAACCTATTATAAGCCATACTTTTAGTTACAACAACTTTTTTGGTTGCCTTTTTGGCAACCTTATATCTAACTCTACTAATCTCTTTCTCTTCATCCATTTTACTGTTCATAAAAGTAGCGTATGCCTTTTTTTCTCCTTGACTTTCTCCTTTACCTCACCGTTCCATCACCAGGCTCCCTTCATTTTTCTACCACCTCTCCTAGATGTACCCAGAACTTCCTTAGCCGATCTTTGAATATATTCTACCATTGCATCCCACATTATATCTGCATCCTCTACCTACCTCCAAACTACTTTTGTAGTTATCATTTCTAATAACTTTGTAGCGTTCTCCTTAGTAAGATTCCACCACTTAACTCCAGTGTCTCCAAAACTCCTCTTCTTCCGCTTCAAACGTTTGAACTCCACGTGCAGCACTAGCAATCTATGCTGAGTTCCTAAATACTCACTTGGTATCACCTTACAATCTTTGCATAACCTCGTATTATTTGCCCTAATCAGAAAGTAATCAATTTGAGTATTTACGAAACCATTCTTAAAGGTCACCAAGTGGTCCTCCTTCTTCTTAAAGTAGGAGTTTCTCTCCCCATAATCGTAACCTCTGTGAGCAATATCATACCAGTCTAAATCCACACCAATATGACCATTAAAGTCTCCTCCTATAAAAAGTTTCTCACTCCGAGGTATGTCCTGAATGATCATATCCAAATCCTTCCAAAATTGCTTTTTAATGTCCTCTGCCAAACCTATTTGTGGTGTATAAATACTAGTCACATTTGGGATTTCTGATCCCACCACTATCTTAATAGCCATAATTCGATCACTCTTACACCTCACTTCAATAATTGAGTTAACAAATACCTTATCAACGAAAATAGCAACTCCATTCCTATCCCTGTTTGCCCCTATATACCACAACTTGTACCTATCGACTTCTCTAACTTTAGTCCCCACTCACTTGCTCTCTTGAACACAGGCTATACTAATCCTGCTTCTATGCAAAGTCTTGACTAATTCTATCGACTTACCAGTAGGTGATCCAATATTCCAAGATACTAAACGCAGCCTCATTGGTGATGAAGTCACAAATTAAGCAATGTTATGTTTGTCAGGCCCCCAACCTCATTAATTTTGCCCTATACACAAAGTTTGCTTGTGCACGCAAGAAATTAAAACTTGCCAATTTGTTCGAAAGAAATCATTGCCTGCCATTAATAAGTTGAAGAAGAATGAATGAATGTACTCCACATAAGAATGGTGTTCTTGAAATTTCAATTTTAAGTAAAAAAGCTGACATATAATAGTGATTGCTCAATTGAGATGCTGACCAATGACCATGCAACTTTAATTTTAATTTTGTTTTTTTCGTTGTTATTCAACAATTAGCATTTTGCTGTTGCCCTTTTTCTTCATGATGGAATAATCTTGCCTATTGGCTATTGCATTTTTAGTTCTTTTTCTTGAGGTTGTAGTACCTGAATCCTTGTCAGCCTACTGAGACAACCCAGCTTTTTCATCAGAAGATTATTCTGCTCCTCTCTTTTTTTTTTCTTTTTTTTTTGGGGGTCCTTTTGGATAGGATGTGTTTTGAATAGTAGAAATTAATTGAGCTAGTGATGCCTTGTTCAATATTGGACTATTAGAATTCAAATTCAAAGCCTTTCAATCAAAAATGGTTCCCCTCCCTCAAAAAAACAAAACAAATAATATTTTATATGTCCTATATTTACTATCGATTCTATCTATTCCATATTTATTCATTTCATGCCATCAAATACAATGCAGTATTTTCGACTCCTGAGTACTACTAATAAGTAAATAGACAAAATTAGTACGGATCCTTTATGCCCTTTTTGAAATTTCAATATTGAGGATGTAGAGCGTCTGTTCCTACGATGTACTATAGCCCAAGAGGTGCAGAGACTAGAACCACAATTGGATCAATGTTAGTATGCCTTCTTTGGCTCAAGAAGTGTTTGAGAGTCAGATTGACTCTCAAAGAGTAGAGCCTAGCCCATCTTCTAAGATGGATAAATTAGTTGCCCTTTTATAAACCATATGAAAGACTCGGAATAATTTAGTGTTCCACAACAAAAGATCTCATTAACAAACCACTATGATAAAAGCACAGAAAGTTAGCATTAATGGCACATTAGACATAAAATCACACAAATAATCCACTTATCAAACCCAAAACATTCACCCATCAATCGTAAGAAGAGTCGCTAGATAGGATGGAGGAAACCACAAGGAGCCGAGGATTCACCAAAATCAAATTTTGATCCAAAGTATCCCAAGGAGCAACAGCAGGATCTGCAATCCAAAATTAGGAAGTAACGCTCTTCCAGGCAGCAACATTTAATTTGGGAGGAACATCAATTTTGGTCACTAAAGCAATAACTATGAGAAAATGATGGGGGGAGAGAACAAAACACTCATTCAAGTATTACAAGGTCACATTCAAGCATCGTGAGAGATCCAAGTTCTAGTATAGGATATTACTAGTTATCTACAACTTTACAGCAAAGTTACCATCACTTATATTTATAGACAAGAAAACTGTACAACAGACTAACTGGCTAATTATGATCTTTCTTTACATTCTACAATAATATAGGATATGGTTTCTCATAGGGATTTTCACAGAAGGGCTTCTTAGGTTGTATTTCTTACTTACCTTTCTTATATATATATATATATATATATATATATATATATAGTATAATATATATATATATCTATATATATATATATATATATATATATATATATATATATATGTATACATATATATATACATATACATATATATATATATATTATATATATATATATATATGATATATATTATATATATATATATATATATATATATATATATATATATATATATATATACACACACACACATACATGCATGCATACATACATATATATATATATATGTATATATATATATATGTCTGTATGCATGCATGTATGTATATATGTTATATATATATATATATAACTAGCTTATGGCCTGTTTGTTTCAATGTTTATAACTAGTGCTTAGCATTAGGGAGCGGTTGGGAGTGGCTGGAAGCATTTATCTTTAGCAATTAGCATGTTAGAGCGGTTAAGGACATTTGTAAGCATTTATAAATTTTTTTTAGGGAAGAATTTAGTGCGTGCATTTACAGTCAATATGAGATAGAGAGCGTAAATAAACAAATACTCCATCTTTTAGCTAGGGGAGAATTTAATGTGTGTAAATTTCATCAATAGAAATTATAGAATAAGATGTATAGCCTTCCTCTAATGTACGTAAATCTTATGATCATCTTATCCTTAGCCTTATGGCTTGAAGCTAGGTACAAAATGTGACCTAAAGAATTTGATAAGAGCTCGTAGTCGTTTTAACAAAGGTCCGATCGATATAGTCCTTTTAAGCAGTTTATTTTAAAGAATTTATCTATATATTTAACTTGGAGCAATTCTAGGCTTGTATTTGTAATCTTATTAAAGGTTTTTCTTTCTTTTTTTTGAGTGAGATTTGAAGGTTTCTCATATGGTATCACTTGATATGCTGTCCAAGTTAAGTTAATTAGCAGTCTTATCTCTTGTGTAAACAATTTAATTAACACCACTAGACTATTACCACAAGTTTTTATTCAATTCTTAATCAAGTTAAAAACTCTTCAATACTCTTTGTTGCTCTTTCTTGCGTACATAATTACTCCTTAATCAACTAAATCACAAAAGTGAAACTAGCATACACTAAGTGAATCAAGCAATAGTAAACCATGACACATAGTTTGATCAACTTCAATTTTGAATACTTATATGTACTGGTTTTTCTTGTTTTATGTGATCAGCTTCTTTACACTGTTGTCGAGGATAATTTAGATATAACTTTTGATTGTTCGATAAGGGCATGGTAGAATAGATTTGTTGTATATATCGTTATTCTTTGGGGAAGTGGAGGGAAAACATAACCTTTGAATCGTACCAAACATGGTATAATGAGAAAACGAAGGACCACAAGAACCAATATCAAAACCAAACAACGTTATAAAGATTCAGAAGATAGTATATATCAGGATTCCTTACCGAAGCACCCAAAAAAAAAAAAAAAACAGTAAATGTTAAATGTAAAAGAGATACTGCAACTTTATTATTAGTGATTGATAGATGTAAGCTATGCATTCCCAGCAGCAGCAAAACCACACACAAGTCAGACTCCCTAGCGTAAACCCCATACAACACCCTAAGCTACCTCGTATGCATCTCTTACACCCTCCATTATATTCTACTACAACCCATTGCACTTTTCTTTTTTTTTTTTTTTTTTGGTGGGGTTGGCACACCGTAATTTTCATCCCATTACCTTTGCTATTAAGCATTTTTGTTCCAAAAAAATGCAAAATACATCAAGGTACTGAGATGAAAATTACTTTCTTCTTTTTTCGTCTTCTCTTCTCAAACACAAAGCAAATTGCCCAAAAAAAAGAGAAAAAAGACAACCAAAAGTAGAGAGATTTAGTTAATAAGAAAGAAAAAAAAAAGGTAATATAAAAATATCGGACCGCTACCCTCAATTCCCCGCAATGCAACAACGGCGCTCTCCCGATTCTGCTCTTGAAGCTAGAAGTTCGGGAGAGCGCAGTTGCAAAGCTAGTTTTTCTTAAGTAGTAGTAGTTGTTGTTTTCATCTTCCGTACTTGCCTTCAATTATCACTTGCATTTACACTCCGGCCATTGTCGGGCCGCCCCCTTCCGCCGTGGTGAAAGGCCACCCATTTGAAGCGTTGCATTAATTAGTTGGGGCTGAGCAAATTAAGGAGAAATTTGAGTGAAATTTTGGGGCAAAGAGAGAGGGAAGAAGCTAATTAGGTAGCTAGTGTTAGTGTGAGGAGGTATGGATTAGAAGGGGTGCTTTATAAAGAGGGGGAGAGCAACTTTCCTTTTTTTTTGGGGGGGGGGGGGGTTGGTCCAATGTGACTGGGGTCTCATTGGTGTATTAATTCTTCAATTATTAATTTTCCATGATTAGGGACATTGTGTATTTTTACGAAGCAGTGGAGAAATGTTACTATATTTTATTCGCGATTAGTTGCTAGTGTGAATATTTATTTATTTTTATTATTTTTGCGTATGGATAAACTTTTTTCTAATTTACAAACTTATTTTGTGGGCAAATGAACAGCAAAGGATGATGTACGCAGCATTTGAATTTATGTTTCTTATAACAAATCGTGAAAATTTTACCGATTAAACTAGCACTCACTTTTTTTATAACTAATAGTAACTTTTATTTCATATATTTAGGTGTATTTTTCTGTATTCAAAAATAGCTTGTCAACTCTTAAAAACTTATCGGTTGAACTAACTAACATCAACTTTCTTAATCCATACATTTAGGTTGGTTCTTTTTGTTGTGAAATGGGTGAAGTTGGTTAAAATTAGTAAAAGTGGGTTAAAGATGGTTAAAATTAGCTGAATTCTTTTTATATGATGAGTAGAAGTTGGTTAGAATCGTAAAAAGTAGGTTGAAATAGTAGTTTGAAGTGGATTGAAGTGAGTATGCACATTGAAATTGGTGAATGAGTTCAATTGAGTTGAATTTGATAAATTGATATTTACCAACAAAAAGAACTTGGCCTCAGACTGCAATCCTTGTCAATTATAAACTGTGCCTTTTTTTTTTTTTTTTTTGGGTTAATGGGTCCAAGCTAGCTGGCTAAGGGCATGTTTGTGGGGAGTAGAAAAGAAAGGAAAAATTCCACTGTCTCGCATTCCAAGGCTCTTGGAATTTCAACACAATGCCGTTTGGTTCACTCCTCTCGCTTTCCTTCTCCTTCGTAAAGAAAGAGTAAAATTTTTTTTTTTTTTTTTTCAAAAGACCTAAAAAGGCTGTCAATTGGTCTGTGATATGGAGTCGTGGCTGGTTCCGTGTGTGAATTTTCAAAGGATGACACTATGCTCAAGACAAAAGGGTATTTATGACCAACTTTTAAGTTTTAATTGCCCCATCATTGAATATTTATCCCACAACACAACTCAAAAATGAAGTAAGTGAAAGGTTACTAGTAGGGTTGCCTAGCTTAGCTTGTGCCCATCCCTATCCCATGCACCATCTCTTTGGCTTCTTTTCCTTTGCGTGCATGGTGTGGGATTTTCTTTCCCACTTACTGATCTTGCTGTTGAATTATTTTCGTCCCTTTTGTGTGAATCACTATGTATAAATTGATAGATGAGTTAAACTTATTGTTTAAGACCATCGCATCTAAAACTTTTGGTTGAATTAGTAGTTGAACACTATATATATGTGTGTGAGTTTGTGTATTTGTATATATGTATGTGTGTATCTACAGATGTTTGTATGTATGTATGTATGTATGTTCTATAGACACACTGTATGTATGTATATGGGTATCTACAGATGTTTGTATGTATGTATGCATGTATGTATTTATAGAGACACACACACACACACACACACACATGTGCGTGTATTTTCTAAGGTCTCATTTGGTGTGTGTATTTGCCTGATACTCGGGAGGGTTGGGAATGTAAATTGAATCTTGAAACTATGTGTTTGGAGAGAATAGAAATGGGATTAGGTTTAAATCCTTATTGTTTGACTGGAAGTTAAGGAATGGAATTAAAATTGCTTTATTTTAGAGTATTTTTATGTCATTGGAAGTCATCTTTTTAAAATTTTTGTGATTAAATATTTTGATAATTTTTGTATTTAATTTTTAAATTGTAAAAATAAGTTATTGTTTTTGTATTTTAATTTTTGAATTGCACTATTAAATTATTAATTTTGCATTTTGTTTGGTTGAATGCTAAATTATATAAACCTGCATTTTTTTAATTAAAAAAATCAGATCTAAAGATTAAGAGATGAACTTGAAATTCCATAAACAACGATTATATAAATGCATAAATTTACATAAATTTAAAAGGAAAATCAATCTCCTTGAGCTCTACAGTTGACGAAAGAGCTTCCCTATCTTCTTCCACTCGCCACACTCAGATCTGCAACGTACACGGCCTATCTACGGTGGCATTTTCCTTGTAGACGGTCGACGGCCGATGAGGTCCCCATCTGTCTCTGACGAATAGCTAGGCAAGCAAGTTGGACAAAATAACAATCTTTGGTTAATAATTTTGTTTTAATTTTTGGATTATTAATTTGACTCCTGAGCGTTTGGGACTTGAAACACCTTTATTTTTTTGGTGGGTTTAAGTCTTTTATATTTGGGGGGATTTGAAACCTTCAGATATTAAGTTTCATTCCTTTAAATTACTTACCAAACATTAAGGGGCAGAACTTAATACATAAGGGATTCAAGTTTCATTCCATTATTCCTCACTAAATGCCTACTAAGAGATTATGGTATACTAAATTACACACACACACACACACACACACACACACACACACATATATATATATATAAACACACCAACACAGGTTGGTTAAAGTAGTTTGACATTTGTTCCCCTTAAGCAAGATCTCAGATTCGAGTTCTGTGAATGGAGAAAATCTCACAAATGAGGAGGACAATTTTTGATACTGTATATAAACCCCACAATAATTAAAATAGCATCCTATGAATAGCTAGAACTATGATGAATGACAACTGATAATACTTGTTCAGATATATGGATTCCCCTCTTATTTTGAGTTTGTCCAGATTTGAACCCAAAACTTGGATTTCTCATCCTAAATATAGAAAATCGCAATAAGAAAAGATAATTTGAACAAATTTATATTTAAGTGGGATTAAATGTGAACTTTATTGTGAATACTCTGAAGATTCTCTTTGCCCATGCAATACTTTTCTTTGACAAAAGACAAATTAACTCATTGACCAAAGTTGCACGTCACAAAAGATTGGAAGGCAAAGCAAATCCGAGCAAATTTGTCAAAATGAAAGTGGGGGACATAGATTGCAAGCCTTATTCATCAAGTAATAATTGCACCTTTCAAAGGTCCACTCCTTGTCATGTTGTGTCAGGATTAAAGTCCCAATTTTATTTTTTTATTTTTTTTTTGTTGGGCTGATAGGATTGAACCCCCTTAGCCCCATGCACCATTTGGACACGAAAACAGCCCCCTTTATACTTTTTAAGTTTTTGATTTGATGAATGCGTGGAAAAAGAAACCAAAATTTTGTCAGTTTATTTGCACATTAGACAGACAAACATTCCTCACATGCAAAAGTGAAAGCTGAAAGTATATAATGCATCATAAGTCAGCGTTGAGATATTCGAATCGAGCCTTTTTTGGCCACGTATGACTAATTATTCAACCTTATCATCATCCTCTTTTCTAATCAGTCAATCAATCTGATCGCAAAGTGTCTCTCATGCTCATCTGCAACAGTTCGTTAGTGGATCTTTGTTATCACAATGTTGGGTCCAAATCCATGTCAACGTACCCTTCTGTGAAACAAACATATATAATATAGGTTAGTTCAAATGATTTAACACTTTTTCTTCTTTATTAAGTATCGGGTTCGAGTTTTACAAAGGAGAAAATTTATGATGAAAGAGCTCTGCTTAGGGCCAACAAAAAAACCCGTACCTACCTAGAATTCCCAAAACCCACCCTACTGAGTATAGATATGGGTGGTGAAAATGGAAAAAAATAGTCATGGAGGGAGTATTGCTAAAATGAGTATGGGTATAGGTATGGATCGTACACGACCTCGTACCCGTTTTATCAATACCCTCCCGTACCCGCCCCATATAAAACATGTACCACTTGCTTACAGTTCTAATTTATTACTTATACTTGGATATTTTGCTAGTTGCTTGAGTTGAATAGTATTCAAGATATCGGTGAGAAATTTGTTAGAAAATGTAACTGTGAAGCGCTAATTTATTGCTTTGATTAGCAAACTTTTAGCTGTACTTGACGTGATATGAGATGTTGTTGGAAACTTGATGTTAATATGACATATTGGCTATTTGATGTCGAATACAGGTACAAAATGAGTTTAATTCTTTTTATTTACATGTACTTAAATAAAATCTGCATACCTGTTGTATCTAGTGGGTATGACTATGAGTATAACTTTATAACACCCGGTGGGTATGAATATAGGTATGTGTATTAATTTTGAAAATAGGTGTGGGTGAGGGGACGACTAAATCTGCCCCATTGCCACCCCTAGCTCTACATTTTATTTGGCCAACAATAGCTCGACTCAACAGAAATGGAGTATCCAAGACCAAATTCTATCCTAAATATGTACATGTAAATTGCGTGAGCTAAACTAATAAAAATTCTACAAATTGTTATCAGAAATTAAAATAAAAATTTTATTTATATTGACTATAGAACAGTAAAATGTCAAATTTTAACAAAGACAAAATATATATTTATACTCTATATATCAGTGATTTTTATTTATTTATAAAATTTTAGTATTATGTAAGATAGAAATTAATTAGAAATTAAAGCTTAGTACAATTCTATCTAGTTAATGTTCAAATTTGCACCTTTGATGATTCGAACCAAAAAAAAAAAATTTATTCTTAAATAACATGAGTTTTAAAGTTGTATGACCTAATATAGCTTCATTGTATATGTTAAATAAATTATTGCTCGGATCAAAAAAAATAAATAACCTATTGCTGAGTAAAATAATATATAGAAAAAGCATGTTGTATAACTTGAACATATAATATAAGTTGTTAACTATAGTCTTCATTTGCATTTTACATTGTGACAAATTTAGATTTTATTATTTGTTCAAATCTTAGAATTTTAACATCAATTTCTTGAAATGTTATATTTTAAGTTTTCTAGTTTATACCCTTAATTCACCATATATTTACAGGTATTTATAAATTTCTCAAAATTTTACACTTATTACATTTTTGTTATAGAATTTTGCAAAATTTTGTGGCAAATTTATGCTTGTGCGCTGAAAGGGTGTCAATTTTTGCTAAAACTCAACGATTTATTCATGACGCATAGAAGTCGCAATGATGATGTTATTATTGTGTAGTAGCAAAGTGAAATGCACAATCGCACCACAACTTGACATAGCCTTTAAATTAATGCCTTTTCATCTCATGATTCCTCGGTTAAAATAAAGATTATTAATTAAACTATTATGGATTTGGGTCCTAATGTGTTACTAGACATTGGCAAATATATTTTTATTGACCAACTTATTGTGAAAATCTTACTTTGTGGGTCTTTTGGAATCAACCTCTCTACGGACAGGGATGTCGGTAGAGATAAGGTTGCGTACATCTGGATCTCCCCAGACCATATAAAAGCGGGATCCACGCTGAGAGGTGGTGTGGTGTTGGTGTTATTGTGAAAATCAAGCAATAGCATAGCTCTACTACATGGAAAGTAACAAGTACTATGTTAGAAGTTCACTTATTATATTTACTAATTAGATGTAATATATATTATCTCAATGTAAAAAATAGAAAAACGTAAAAATTGACTGTGCCAATCATACTTGTCATAATTAATAAAAGGAGTTTGTGTGTGTATGTGTGTGTGTATATATATATATATATATATATATATATATATATATATATATATATATATGAAATTAAGTTATTTTATTTTGTAACATAAGAAAGTTGTCTTATTTAATAATTTATGATTTAACGATGATTAATAGAACATGATGAAGTATATCATTTAACAATAAAAGTAATCAGGATGTGTTTTATATGAACACAAGAACATATTATGATCTTTTGACTGTGCATCTATGATAATATTGAACATGCAACATTAATAAAAACAATTTGGATCTTAGCATGTTTTTTTTTGGGGGGGGGGAGGAAGAAGGAATTTGATGGCTAAGGAGATATGTGTAAATGATAGATAAGGGTAGTAATTTGGGTGAAATCCGCTATAATAAAATACGTTAATAATTTGGTAATTAACAATCTAACTTATGTTTATATATCCGGTGTAAAACTTCAAATGGTGAAAGAGAGATTGCTCAAATTTTATAGTCTAACTCTAATCCATAGTGTTGGATATTGACTGAACATTGAATGGCGCCTCTTGTTCTTCTCACCAAATTGAAACTCACAAAAGGGCTTTTGGTTTTCCATCCTGTCCCATTTCCCCCAAACCTCTCTAAAGAAATGGGTAGACAAACATGGCACTTTCTTTTAAGATAGAGAGAGAGGCAAGCTTTTTCGTTACAAGGATAAAAGAGATTTCGGTTTTGACATTTTTTTTTTTTTTGGGGTTCTTGAGCGATTCAATTGTCAAATATCTAAGAACTCTCTCAGTTAAAAACTTAAACTAACACAGTTGAAAATCTTTTAAACATGAAGAATGAATGCTACGTAAGCTACCCTTTATATTACGATAATAAGTTAATGTGAGAATTGTTAAGTTTCGAATTTGAAATATATCGGAAAGTTCCGCAGTGGAATTAATGTCATACATCAACCTTATAAGAATGGTGTATCTGGAGTTTATATATGAATTGGCACCCAAAGCCTAATAACTTGGGCTTTTGGGTAAAAGTTGCGTTCAACTCATATGTGACTCTCGTTATCCAGTTCTTTCAAGCAGTGTACGCCCAACAATGGTACAAAGATGAGCATAAGCAATTCTATGTGCAGTAAGGGAATGGTCAACTCATATGTACCTCTCACGACCCGACTTCTCGGACCAGCAAAACAGCTCGGTCTGAGCTTGATTGGCCATGTGAAGAGGGAAACAGATGAAATAGGATGTGTGAGTGTCTGATGTCCTCGGATCCCGTCGGAAGGAATGTCACTTTATGGTGTTGGTGGGTGTGGGGGTGTGGATAGTTGTGTTAGTGGGATAAAAAAGAGGACATTGAATTGGACGGCCCGTGCTCCCAACGTTTGTATTTGCATTCTTTTTGTTTGCCTTGCCTTTGCCTTGCCTTTTTTGGGGACTTCACTTCATTGCCAGTCAAATTTTCACTACTACTCGTCCACTCCTCCTAGAGACCTGTGAGTTTTGTTAGTGGGGAGTTGCACAAAATTCAATTATTTTCATATAATTAACTTCTTTTTTTATTTCCTTGTTTTGCTCTTCTTTTCTCTCTTGGGTAATTTTATTTTTCTTTTTAAGTTGAGTATATAGAGGGCATGTGGAGGATACATATATTGTAGGAGAATAGGAGTCTTGTTGATGGGTGTGTTCAAAGAAAATAGGGGTTAAAAATTGTGATTTTTTTTAATGTTTGACATTCATATCAAAATTGATTGATTTAAATATTAATCTCGATAGTTAGGAAATATATATTTGATATAAAAGATCAAATCGGAATGAGTAAAGTCGGTCTAGCTTTTCGTCCCACATTTTGGTCTCATTCATGGTTTTGAGGGATGAAATGCGACTTTTAGGGTGCCGCCCTTCCCCGGACCCTGCGTGAATGTGGGATGCTTGTGCACCGGGCTGCCCCCCTTTTTTTTTTAAATGCGACTTTTAGGGAAAAAAATTAATATGCTATTTAATGGGTGCCCTAAAATAAACACTAAGGAATTTGTGCTAGTCTCCTTTATTGTATTTCGCTTGGAGTCTGTTTGTCATGTGTGTTTATTTTGTTTAGGAATTGGGATCGTACTCTAGTTTTCAAACCTTGGGCTTTTTAATAATTGTGTGAAAAAAAAATGAATGGACCAGTCAATTACAGATTTTAAAAGTAAGGTTTATAAATGGCACCAAGGTGATGATGAAAGATTCAGTCGTGCACAATTCAATTTTGCAAGCCCATAATATGCTAACCCAGCCCAATCCAATCAAGCAGTGATCCTCCACTAGCCCAAGTATGAAAAGACGATCTCAGAGATGTGATGACTAGGCATCCACGTGTTCACCATTTCAAATATCTTAAACTCCAAAAAATCAATGGCTCAAAATGATTGTAGGCCTGCACTTTAAAAAAAAAAAAAAATCATAGGTTTATATCACCACTTGTATTATAGGATGGTCCATAAATTCAATAACATGACATAATTTAAATTAAGAAATTTTATTTTTAAAAAAAGGCATAGAAAAATAGAGGATTTAAAAAAATAAAAAGATTAGTAGTGGATAGTTGTTTATGAAACAAATAGGTTTTATAATTTAACTATTACCGAATAGTTGTTTAGATTAACGGTTGAAGAAAATGTGTTTGGTAAATTAGCGATTGAGTTAGCTGACTGATATAAATTGATATAAAAAAATATAAATAATTTTCAAAAATAAAATTTTCAAAAGATTCTTTTGACAAAAAAATAAATATAAAATACTACTTTTCAATACTTAAAACCTAATATTCCTAATTTTCCAAAAACCACACTTCAATACTAATCCTAAATACTCAAAATTGATTGACTGATGTCTTAACTCGTCAAAATCTTAAATGGTGGCTGCTCAACCAGTGAGCATGTGGCCAGGAAAAGCCCAAAATCGAATTTGGGCCTACCATGACAGAAGAGACGTAAAGCGGGCCCAACATCACAATTATTAATTTCTTGGAAATTTCGAAAAAAACGCCGTAATATTGGAATATTATTGATTAAAGTATCTTGATTCTGAATTCTAAAGGGCAGGCAAATCACGATGAGATAGAAATTAAATTAGATAAATTAAATATAATCTCTGAGAGAGAAACTAAGAACTCCATGATTTGAGATTCAATGAACCACGAGTTTATTTAATTGAAATCAGATTAGAATTGTAGAAGCAGGCTGTTTCCTATCAGCGTCCTTCTCTCTCCAAAATTTCTCTGCCCTGGTGAATTTAGAGAGAGACAGAGAGAGAGAGTGACGTGTTGGACGAAGAGTTCTGAACAATTCATCCTCTTTTTAAGCTTTTCTTCTCAACTTCTGCTTCTATCCAAACTCTCTCTCTCTCTCTCTCTCTCTCTCTTTATATCTCTCTTCTCTGTCTTTCGATATTCGAAGTTTCTCGATCAAGGCAAGTTCTGGGTTCTTTTTGGTTTTTGGTTTCTTGGCCCCCTTCTGAGTTTCTGTCTTGATGGGAATTTGATTTGTTTGCTTTATTGTGGTTCGCTGGGATGAGATTTCAAATTAACTTTCGTAGAATTTGGTAGAAGATGGGCAGATTGATAATTTGGAAATATGATATGATTGAAATGGAATTCTGTTTTATTATTAAGAGACTCATATAACTTTACAGAATTGGAAATAGCATTGTTGGTAATGGCATGTTGTGATGAAGTAATTGTTCATTTATTGCTAGCCAAATATGTGATTTGGGTATCCAGCATTGATAATGACATCATGTTGTTTTTTGCTGCAGTTTTTAGTTTGGGGGGTTCATTTATTCTATGTGAAGATTATATCTTTTTGAAAAACGGACAAATTTCGGAGAAGGGAAGATCAAGGGTTGGTGAGAAATTCAGGTTTATATATGTCTCTGGCATTCCCCAACCTGTCTTGGTGGTTGTGGAGTGGCAAAAGAAAAGAGGGTAAACTCCACAATGGATCCTCTCTAAACTCATCAAATGAATCAAATGTGTTGGAGTTGGATGTGTTGAAGTTTCCTGTTGCTGGTGGGAATAATGTAGCTTCTGATTCTAGGAGGGTTAGGCGAAAATGGCGTAGTCAGGAGCAAGGGAAGATTGATAAGGAGTATGATGTTGTGCTTGTGCCATCTGATGGAGGGCATTTCTCTGATTCTGAATCAGCAGATGATTCAGATTGGTCAATAGGATGGTCTGAGCCTCATGCTCCTGGGTTCTTGAGTGAGGATGAGATTGATGGTGGATTTGGTGTGCTCGTCCCTTGCTATGGGCGTGGGCGTGGGCATGGGGGGAAGCGAGGTGGTGAAAAGAACAGGCTCGGCAATGTTGGCAGTGTCTCAGACTATGCTGCAGGTAAAGCTTTGTTATATGCTTGTTCATAGCTTTATGTTGGTTCTACTAGTTTTTGATATGGGAAGTGGGGAAAATTATTTTCTGAGGTTCAATTGGGTTCCATTGTCTGTCGCGTTAGTCATCCTCTTATATGGAACTTTCTCTTGCGAAATCAAGTTAAACATGCTCATTTGATTAAAACTCAAAGTGTGTATATCAGAAGTTACAATACCTTGGTCCTAAGTATCCTGATTGTATTTCTTCTAGCTCTTGAAGTTTATGAAACAATGCTCTTCAGAAAAAGCGCTGTGGACTTCTTAACTTTAGTATGATCCTGAGTGTAGCATCTAGCTCTTGAAGTTTATGAAACAATGGTATTCAGAACAAAAGTGTTTTTGATTTTAGTATGTTGCTTAAGCAATTTCTAAAGAATGGGGAAGAAAAAGTAACTAATTGTTTTTACGTGGAGATTATCAAACCCTAAAATGAAGTGTCGGATGGTCTATTTGGTTGTATTGAAGCTCCAATTAAGCTGATGTTAAGAGCTCCAGATTGCCAGATATTTGTTTAACTGATTAACTCTGGCTTCTTTGAGAATTGCCAATTGCCCTACTTGAAAGTATGATTTGGCCTTCCTTCTCATGAATTAGCCGTTTTCTCTGACCCCCCCCCCCCCCGGGGGTTCACCATAGGTTTTGGTTTTGAGTGGTGGTTTTTTATATGACCAGCTACCAACCTCAAATTTTGTTGGTGCCCTCTTATATGGAATTTTTCCTTCAGTGGCAAACTACTTGTTGTGTAGCCAAATTAATTCACTTAGGGTTATTGTTGTTGGTGGTGGTTGGTTTCTTTTGCTCTCCAAGCTCGTGGAATTACAATGATTTGGGATGGTATTGACCCATGGTAATTCCGTCAACTTATTCTTCATAGTTCGTTTCATTCATTGTTATCAGATTTTGTTAGTAAGTCTCATAGGGGGTACGGTCGCATGCATGTGAACTTCCCTACACCACACTTTGGCAGTGTAGACAACAAGGTTCATGTTGCTGGTGTAGTCCCAGAACATGTTTTTGTCTCTATACTGAAATTGTTCTGCGATAATAATTTAGAATGAGAAATCGTCCCTTGCCTGCTGTGGAGTGGTGCAGTGGAGATTGGGTTTTTGTATTTTTCGTCTTCCTTCCTGTGTTCCATTCATGTGAACACAACTTGGATGTGTTTTGAGTCTTAACCGTCTGTAAAGTGTAGACTGAATGACCCTGAAACACAAGGGGAGAGAGAAGGGCTTTGTGGGAAAACAGGGGGGGTCACATATGTGATTTTGCACAACAGAGCTGAGAATGGGTGGACATCAGTATGTTGCAATTGATAGAAAATGACCATATAAAAAAGGTTTGCAGTGTGTGGGGAAATAATGGCAACCATTCTGTCTTGGATGAGGTGTTCAACTGCTAGATGAAAATCTGACATCTTATGTAGAAAATTTGCTCCAGAACTGCTAGGAAATAATTCTCTGAGACATTTTTATGGTGGCATTTTTAATTCATTGCAATCATGATGTTCTTTGAGAGGTGAAACTTGGATTTGTCTGTGTCATTCTTGCTTTAGGCTCTTTATCATCTGATAACTTGGATATAAAATTGCTAAACCAGCAGCATTAAGTTACTTTTATGATCTTAGAAGTGAATATATGAGCAATCTATAACTGAAGGTTAATTAGGCATTCTCTTTGAATTTTCCAACTGTTTGATGCTCCCTTGCTAAAGGCTAAAGTCCTAGCAGACATTTTTTTCTCATACCCATATTCTCATAAGTCTATGATCGTCCTGTTGGGTGTAAAAGAGAAGACCTGTCTGACATTCTTAGTTTTAAAAAGCGCGAGGCATAGTGAGGCGCATAGGGTCCCAAAGTGCAAGGCGCAAGGCGTGAGGAGAAGGCGCACGCATCATGGATGCGAGGCGCACTTCTACGCAAAAATTTTTTATTAGTCTTTTAGATTTCACAAAGCATATTTTGCAGAAACAAGTTTAGATTAAGTGCATTAAAAAGTGATTACACATCAATATAACTACTAAAATTGCAAATAAACTTAAAATATGTTATCTTATCATCGTAATTTCCCAATGCGCACGTCTATTTTACAAGCATAGCTCACCTTTAAGCTCCCAAGGGAGGAAAAAAGGAAAAAAGGTAAAGGTAAGGCCAAGAAAAAGAAGAAAAAGGGGGAAGATATAGCCTTGCATCCTTGAGGCGCACCTCATCCCCTCTGAGACGCTAACCTTGTAGCCTCACGCTGAGGCGCGCCTAGGCATGCCTCAAGCGGGCCTTTTTAAACTAAGCTGACATTGAGATCACTTTTCATTGTGTTGTGTGTGTGTGTGTGTGTGTGTGTGAGCGAGAGAGAGGGATCTATTTACTGAAGGATTTCGGCTGTTCCTGTTGAAGCATTCTGCCCCTTTACTATTATGAAGGTGCTAGCTGCAGAAGAGTCACTACTGTATATCTTCAAATTTTAAGCCAAATAGCTAAGTATGGTGTGAAATTGTTTTCTCTTGGACGTGAAATTGTAATTTGTACTAGTATAGCAAAGCAGGTCCTGTTTAGAGGAGCACTTAGCTTGAGCCCAATTATTTATAGTTTTTTCTCTCCCTTATGATGCCAGTAAAGGCCCTGTATGCTTTTTGTCCCTTTTTCTTTTTCTGGTTTTGGTTTTTTCTTTTTTTTTGGGGGGGGGGGGGTTGTGTTTTTAGCGCTGCAAGGACTTATGTTGTGCCCTATCACAAACCTACAAGCTGGTTGAAAACAATTTTTGTACAACAAGTAGGGCTACATTTGGTGGTTTGTGAAGTCTTACTTTGATGTGTAACTTAACTTCTAAGTATGCTGATCTTGGTTTATGTTCTTGTAAATTTTTTGTGTATATTTCTCGGTGTCTATGATTTATCTTTGTGTTTTCTCCCCAAGTATGTGTCAAATGTCTTTTCTCTGCTTTAGTGGATAGCAGGTTGCACATGCATCCGACATAACATGTTGCTGAAAAGCACTGTATGAAGCTTAAGATCACCGGAGCCTTGATAGAGTTGATTGATGAGACTAAGTGAGGTAGTCCAGCACCATACCGTCGTTTCTCCTTGTTCATGGCCTTTTGGGGAGGATCTCAGTGACTCTTGTTTATTCACCTTACACTCTCCAGGCTGGCCTATGAAATTTTTAGGGAAAATTTCATAGCTACCCTGAAAGTTTTAGAGCTCCACAAGTTTCTACAAATTCCAAAGTTTTTGAAGTCATTTTCAGGTTCTCAAATTTTTGAACTTTCTTTCAAAACCTTCGTATTATACGTTGATAGGTTGTGCAAACTTTGGGCCTTTGGGGTTCCTTTGAAAGGTTAGAGCTCTGCTTAAAATTTATTGATCATGTACACACATGTATATGGATCCAAGTAGATGATACTTACCGAACACGACAAAAAGTCATTTTGTAAAAGCCATAGGATTCCAAATTTGTGGTTCATCAATTTTGTTGCGAGACTAATGAAGTTAACAGATTTTGCTTTCCTTGGACCTCTGTTATTTTCTTTCTGCAAGCATGTTAGTGAAAGGGATCCTCTCTTGGTAGCAACTTGTCTTCAATCTAGTCATGGGTTGCTGCTGCTTGTGCTGCTGAGATAACGAAATGCAAATTCTGAAGTAATCAAATGATGTGAACTTCTGCTGTTTGTGCTGATTCTGAGTCTATTTTTCGTGTTCATTCATTGTCAACAGAAAGCAGAAAGTACATGGAGCAATGGCTTTCCTCTCTTCAAGCCAGCTGAATCCACTACACGAGCCAGGCTGCTGATATACTTCAATCACTGCTCTTCTTAAGAGCTGGATGTGGCTAACTGCAGTAGGTTGAAATATTCCACACTTTTCCAGCTTGATCATATCATGCTTAGCCATTTCCGTAAATTTGTCAATAACTTAAACGTCAAGAGCCAAAGAACGAAAAATTAAAAAAATGGACTTCTATCATTCAGGATTTGTTTTTATGTTACTGTTGGGCATGACTTCTAGGAAGTCGGCAGTTAAAGGACTGAAAAGAGCGCCTTTCGCTCCCTCTTTACTGATATTTATATAATCTACCTCTAATCGATCTGGGATTTTGAGGGGAGTGTGTGCTCGAGAATTCTTTAGTTTGCCAATTCATCTGTGTATATATATCTGTGAATATGTATCGAATTTCTGGTTCCCCATTGTAAATAACCCCTACGTGCTAATAATTTGATTAACTGGTTGTAATTAATTTGATGGATCTGTTATAAATGCGTGGTTTCTTTCAATCCATCCATTAATAATATCAGGAATGCGTGTTTTTGAAGGTTTTGGTCGTTGGAGTTATCTTCTGATATGAATCTTCTTTCTGGTAGCTTTGCTGCTTCTGTCACAGGTTTGCTTAAAAGTCTCAATCAAGGTAGTTTGGCAGAAAACTCTTAAGCTGGACAGGATAAGTGGGATTTCTTGCCAATGCCACAAGTCATTAATTAAACATAAGTTATCCAATTCTGTTTTGAAATAACTTGTTTTTTTACGCAAGTGCTGAGATGGTTTCCCTCTAGAGCTGAGTAACGGGTCGGTGAGGGTTGACCCCTTTAATAAATTGGTCAACTTTGTGTCCGGTTGTCAGTCTTCCAAATAGTTTAGATCTAATTAAAATTGAAAAATAATATGTTTTCAAGCTAAACGCTCAAATTGTGTCAATTACGGTCAAAATCGGTTTGGTTCGTGTTGGGTTCGGGTTTCTCCTAATAATTTCAGGTCGGGTTCGGATTTCGCTATCGTGTTGAGTTAGACTTTCCCATTTCTACTCCCTTGCGCCCAACAAGTATGTGCACCCCGATTGGGCCCTTGTATGGAAATCAACAGTGGGGAAGCGACGCAGATTAAGTTTGGTCCGTTAATTGGGTCTAGTTGAGCTATTCCTTGTGAATAAGTGGCTTGGATTAAGTTAACCGAAGCCAATTCTTTTTTGACCCATGTTAAAAAGGAATAAACATGCATAAGTTTGACGCATATATATTGTCGATAATAAATATAACTGTGTAACAAACTGTGATGTTAGATGGTTAACAAAAAAAAATCGAATCGATAAACATCTCAAGTATAGGCTGACCTATTCACAAACTCTAAACGAGTCGATTTTTTTATTAGCATGCCATTATTGATCTAATCTTCTATTGACCCTATTTTGGACTGACTGACTTTGCTTGACCTGCAATGACTATGATCATGTAATGTCTATAGTTTGTAGTTAGTGTGATTCTATAGTGGTAGTCTTGGCTAAATGATGGGAAATTCAGCCCCCCCATGACAGTGGGCTGACTGACTGACGTTTTGCCTTTTAATGGAATGGAAGTAGAAATGAAAAAGTTATGGTCTCATCAAGTGAGAAAATTATAGCCTATATAAAAATTCGCCGTTTCTTTCTTTTTTTCGGTGAGAAAATTCAATGGATGTTACGTGTGCAAATTAGGACTATTAAAAACTGATCCGACGCGATTGCAAACCCTAATCGGACATGAAGTTAAGTGGATTTGAGCACAGATTTTCAAGCTGGTTATTTAAATGGTTAGCACATTTAACCCGTTTAATTAAACATGAAAATAATTTATTTAACCTATTTAATTAAATGGGTTACATAGATCAACTCATTTACCAACTCATTTACCAAATATCGTCTATTTTTAGGAGAGAATTGTGAAAATATGGGGTTTGATCGAGCTCATCTATGTTTGTGGACTCGTGGTTCTAGTGGATCATAGACAACGATTGCATTGTGATTATATATTGTACTCAAAGGGTTGGGTTATAAGGCTTCATTATCACATTTTAGTTGAAATGTTAAGTGGAATGAGTAATCAGTTAACCTAAATCTGACCAGTTGATATTAAACGGACTAATGGATAAACTTCATGTTAATCCATTAAAAATGAAGGAATATATGTCAAGATTTCCAATGCATGTAATAAATGGGTTTAGGTTCAATTCTTTTCTTGATTCGTTTAAATTCAATAAGAGCACAAACTCAACCTAATTCGACCTGTTTAGCAGCTTTAGTGCACATCTTTGTTTTTTTTGGGGGGAGAGGGGATTATACATATTTTTTATGATGAAAAACTTGCCATTGATTGGGTCCTTAGTTGAGACTTGACCCGTCAAGGTTGGGAAGGACTGGGGAGCAAGACACTGACCTAGTCAATGACCCCGTTGATCGAAAGGTCATTCCAATGTAGGGCTATTAATTGGCTTGCTCGTTTTTTTAGCCTCTAATATGGCGTTTGGTTCATAGTCATGTAATTACTATACAATCAAATCAACCATTTAATAAAATTATCAGTGTACTGGAATGGGATAATAATTATATTATAATATTTGTTTACAAAGTTTTTGTAATTGTAATAGGATGAATTCAATTATAAATACTACTTCATCAGTTTGTGACGTAAAATACTTACAATTCAATGCACTTTTATTTTGCCTACTTTTGATAATTATTATTTAATATCTTATCATCATGATTATGATACTTCACCTGAGACTTATTTCACTCTGTTTCCTTTAAATTATAATAATATAATGTTGTTCAAATTTAGCAAGTAGAGAGAGAATGTGATGATGTGTATGTGTATGTGTATGTGCACGCGTGAGAGAGAGAGAGATAATGATGTCTAGAATGTACAAAAATGCAGTTATAATAATATGATCATGATTTTGGTTAAATTTTATCTAATTTGGAGAAGAGATGGGGGTGAGAGGGGGGCTTCAAACCTTTAAAAACGTGGTGGTGTAGTACCAGGAGATGAAAAACAGAAGGGAAACAATGGAGTGAAGAGACAGAAAGTCCTCAAATATAATATCTTATGGTTGAGTAGACTTTCATTCAAATATATGTAATTACAATAGTTCAAGAAAAATCAAGTAATTTTATTTGCATAGAATGAGGTAAATATGATTACAATGTACTCTTAATTTACTTCTCTTAATGATAAATAAACATCATAATGGGATCATCATTACCATTTCGATTACATTACCACTTTGTTTACACATAACTAAAAAAACCATATAAGTAATCGATTATTGTCCATGATGAGAACAATCATCGTCAAAATAGGGTGACTCGTTATTAATGAAATGGCATCATAGTTATGAGTTATGATGTAATTGAGAAGAGCAGAGCGGAGCCCAAGTGAGCGAGACTCGAGAGTCACTTGATTTGGTATAAGAGCATTCCCAGTGAAGTTCCATTTTGTGGAACTCTGGCATGTCATGTCAGTATAAGTTTCACAGTTCTGGAACTTGCATTCCTTCATTTTATCAACAAATGGAACTCATGTCAGCGCAAATGATTTAATATTTTGTTGATGGAGCCCATAACTAAACATATTTTATTTGTTTTATGTTGTAAAATTTGTATTTGCATATTGGATTTTGTATAAGTTAAAAATAAATTTTGTTTTCTAGATGAAAAAATATGTAATTTATGTTTTCGGAAATGTATTAATTTATTTTGAAGTATCTAAAAATTAATGAGTTAAGTTGTATTGGTTGAACGATTGAAAGCATATGTCTGCGAAATCCCACAAAACAAAATATATTAGTTACAATATGAAACAAAAAATATTTATACAAAATTAAAACGAATTACATAACAAATATTATTACTTATCCAAACTTGAATTTCTTTTAAATTTAATAAAACTCAAAATTACTACAACAATTTTAATATCAGATTTAAGAGAGAGTGTGAGAAAGGTAGATAAATTTTTCACAATTTTTGGAACCAATTCATGGAACAATATTTATAGAGCAAAAATTGAACCCCAAAAAAAAAAAAAAATCCGGCCAAAATACAGCCGTTGCACAGCATTTCCCAGGTCCAACGGCCTTCTCGGCCCGCTTCTCCACGCCCACCGCCCAGTTCAGCCTTTTCCCTTTTTTTAAATTTCCCGCCAAAACGCAGCACTTCATGTAGAAAGGCCCATCCAAACGACGCGTTTTGACCCACTAAACGTCAAAAAAAATAAGAAAGCGGAGCACCACAGCGGACCGGTCTGCCACGCGTGTAAGTGCCCCGCGTCCTTCGCTGCCACAGGTCCCGGGACACGCGTATGACACACAGACCCCACCCATGACCCGCGTGCCTCCCGCTGCCAGTGCTCTAAGTTGAGCTTGGACTCATCGCAAACCTTAGGACACTAAGGCCTTGGCTCACGCTTAGGTTTACACCCCCTAACTTGGAGCTCACATGGCTTGATTCTGCTTTTTCTTTCCTTTTTTTTTTCCTCGGAAAAAAACTCCTAATTCTACATTAATTTCAAAAGTTAAATTGTAAATTTGTCTGTGCATTCAAAAGACACAAGTACAAATAGTGACTATAGGGAAAATTTAGAAATCCCCAAATTGCCTGTAGATGGTACAATTCAATAATGCATTCGCCTTTATACTCAAATCTTCTAATTGCTTTTAATTGTCTAATCAATCCTAACACTGTTTGTATAGACAATTTTACTACCGCTGATGGCCACATCCAATTGCTAAGCATTCATATCGACTTTTAATTGCTAGTTTGAACAGCTGAAATACGCTTGAATTGTCTTTATACTCAAAACAGTGTTGCTGAAGAAAATAAGCTGCAACAGGCTTGAATTCCTGTCAAATTTTAATTGCTATCTTCCTCAAACCTGTGTCCTGAGTCCTGACCAACATGAAATCTCATCAAGCAATGATGTTTATCTCTTGACTTGTAATCCCAGCATAGGCAAAATAGAAAATCAAGCTAATCTCAACCAAATCAAGCTCAGTCTCAGCTCCACAAAGTTAAGAAGTTAGCTTAGGTTTAATTTGACCCAAGCTCAAGCCAAGCTTCAACCGAATCGAATTTGAGACCTCGCCAAGTTAGCTCGGTTAAATTACTGCCCTAGACTCCTGCTCATTTGTGATATGAAGTTGGATACACCCCACAAAGATTTAGTCACAAGCAACAAGCTCCATGAAGTGAGGGATGGATCTACACAGCAATCACAATCGTAACATTAGTACTTGTGTTTTCTCAAAATCTACTTTCTACTGAAGCACAGCACCGGCCAAATTGGTGATGGTCTAGCAGTGCAGAACAGAAGCAACATTTGTGCACCCTACAACGGAACACATGATGCAAGCACCACCAAAGATTGAATGATTATCCACGTTTCACATGAATGACATCATCATTGTTTACATCGATAATTCATTTTTGACATTACTGCACCAGATACTCCGTTGAGATACACCTATGCTACTCGTGCTCGACCTTCACGAGGCTGGTCACATTAGTAGTCACTCATTAGAACGCAAATCATGCTGAACCTAATTATTATAGTGAGAAACAGGACTACATGTAGATACCTTGACAGTATAGAGTCATTTTTACCTAAATATGTGATCAATGATACATCATTGAATAAAAACCCATGCTTAAAAAAATTCTGCAGTGATCAGAAGAATACATGCCAGTAATTTAGGCTATGCTATCTAATCTAATCTAATCTAATCTAATCAACCACCCTTTTCCTAAAAGAACTTGTTACTGCAAGTACAGATGCTGTTCATAAAGTGACATGTTCTTGAATGATGTTTCATAAAATAACATGTTCTTGAATGATGTTAAACACAAGTTATAGAGTAATCCGGATTCATAGATCCGGAAAACCACACATAAGAGTATACTTTTTCTCAATGGAATTTTTTTATGAACTAAGCAGATTAATAGGTAGAGAAATAAATATGAGAATAAAATTGGGATAAAGATTATGAAAAGTGAGGGGAAAGGGAAAAACCAGAGAAAATCATTGGCATGGGGGGTCTTGGGAAGGAAATCTCAATTGATCAAATTCAAAGGGTATGTAGATCGTCCTCCCCAAGCCCTCCATGCCCACAAATTTCTCTGGGCTCATCTCCCTTTCCCACTACTCCTCTTCTCTCTCTCTCTCTCAAGTAGAAATTGAGGAAATTAGGGTTTGATGTTGGGGAGAGATGAGGTGGGGGGAGGGGGTTTTATAGAAGGGAGATGAGATCAGAGGGAGAGTAACAATGGCGCCGAAAGAGGGGATTTGTAGGCGTGGGAGATACGCTGCATGAAATAAAGTAGCCTCAAAAAGTAGATATTGACGTGTCTCAACTGGTATGCGTTAGATCGCCTGTTCTGATAGGATCGACGGTCGTAAACGCTCTGAATCAGTCTAGGGTTTAACCGACCTTTTTTTGCTTTTTTTTGGTTTCTTTTTTGGGGGCCGCCGCTTGTTTTTTTTTTTGGGGGGGGGGGGGGGACGAGGTGTACCGTGCATGTTACGCTGGACAAAAGGCTAGCCATCACGATTCACGACTCACACTGCTCACCGAAAGCGAAGCCGTGCTGGTTCACGGCCAAACTTTTTCTACAAACATGTACCTCTTTTTTTGGCAACAACGGGATAAATTCATTCAATTTTAATTGGTCATTTAATATCTACAATATATTTTTAAATTAAAGTAATGCAATTTTTAATATTAAATAAATGCATTAATCCAAAAAAAATCTAACTGAAAATTTACAAAGTGCATATTTTTGACCATTATTTTATCAAAATATAGCATACGAAAAAGATCCATAGATCTTTCTTATTCTTTTTCAAAATGTTGATTTTTAATCTAGTGCAGATTTTGTTGGGCAAGATATTTTGCAGACATGAAGGATTGTGTATTTCCAAACTTGGAAAGCCATTAAAGGGTCTTTCTTGAATCTTCAAATAATACGTCACAATAACAACAAGCAAGCAAACAAAGTAAGACAAAGTAAACACAAACACTTCCACGTAATTCTAGGAATAGATCAAGATAAGGCATGTGATTTTTAACTTATGAGAAGTACTTATTTATGCTTATTGCTAAATCATACTAAAAAATTTTAATCATACTAAAACATACTGAATGGTTTAAGAAAATATAATTAGATATTTTTAATAAGTACTTCATATTGCCAAATTGCATTAAATGATGTTAAAAATTATTAACTATTAGTGATAAGTACTTATTATAAATTGAAAAGAATATATCTATCATGTGATCTATAATCTTTTCAATTAGGGAGGTCGGGGGCGGTCACAAAACCTTCAACCGTATACTCCTTCTATTCCCCCCCCCCCAAAAAAGAAACTTTATTTAATTGCTTAGTACGAAGTTTGTAAACTTTGACTCTCAATTTATCAAACTATATATTAATTTCTACCATAAGTCATTAACAGTCGAATAATGAAGAGCTAAGTAATTCACAATCTGGATAACCAATGTATCCCATTTAGCACACGCGGTGCAAATAGAGCCAAATAAGTCACACCCTGTTTGGATGGGGATTACGGAGAAGTAAAGGGGAGCAAGGAAGAGTAAGTACCCCATTTATTCTTGTTTGAAAGTAAAAAAAGAAGGGTAATAAGGAGTACGTAAGAGTAATCCTTACTCTCCCTTACTCTTCTCAATCTTCCATTTTCTTACTCTCTAAAATGGAGTGTAAGGACTAAGAAGGAATAAGGAGTCAGATTTTACATATCTACCCTCATAAAATTTAATTATAATATATCTTAATTTATTTAGTGAAAACATACACATCAAGTCGTTAACTTATTTTTATTTACTTTTCTATTATTCCAAATAAAAATTAGTTTTTACTTTTTATAAATTCTCAAATAAGAGTAGACAACTTACTCATACGCGTCTAACTTATTAATTATTATCTTCACAAACGGAGCCTTGAACGATGGCTAGCAAAGCTGTTCTTGTTAGCGTAGAGAAACTGAGTAACAATGGCGGCTACTACTACTGCTACTGCCTCAATTCTCACAGTCTTCTGCACAAATTCATCCCCAAAACTAAGCAACACTGTAATCGGCCAGAGATCTAGGGTTTTGAATTTGATTTTCGACCCAATTTCTCATCTTTATCTTCATCCTCCATAAAATGTCAAAATCGCTGTGCTTATTATAGCATCAGAAGAAGATCTACCAAATTGCGGGCAGCTGGTCTGACGGATATCGAGCCTGACCTCAATGAAGACCCTCATGATTGCTGGGCCACCAATGGCGTCCCCCCTGTTCGTCCCTCTCTCTCTCTCTCTCTCTCTCTCTCTCTGTCTGTCTGTCTGCATTGTTGTGGAATTTGGCTACAAACTGTTGTTGATGAGCTTTTGTTGCTTGTTTGTAGGAAGATTTTGAATATGGGATTTGGGATGACCATCACACATACTATGAAAGTTCAGAGAAAGGTAGACTATGATGAGGTTATCCCTTGTTAATTGACTTCAAAGCTGCATTTTTGAAACTGTACTGTAGGGTGATATTATACATTGTTTAGAGTTTATTTCTCTTTAGAATCGTGTATAATTGCTAAGTAATGTGCGAGCAATCTTCATTGGGAATACAGTTGAAGGATTCATTTTTTTCTAGTCTTGATTACACTAGAGCAAATCATAAAACTTGCCAAGCCATGAATTTCTAAGCTAGGGTTGAGCAGAACAGCTTTTTTAAATGTCAAACTCTCCTCATCATATATGTTTAGCATTTCTTGGGAGGGGAAGAGGAAACCAATGAGTCTGTTGAGTAAGTCCGAGCTGTATGAAGGGATACGCTGCTGAAGCGAAGGCTTTTTAGTTGGGACATCTAATTCTGATAGCATTTGTGTATGCCTTTTGTGATTCGTCTCAGCGCCGTTTTTGGAAACACTTGCTGAAGAATACAACTCAATTGAGCCCCCCACAGGTTTCCAATGTTCAATGCTTCCTATCTGTATGTATGTTTGTAGAAGCAATTGGTTGTGGCTTACTAAGTAAGTGATTAACACCTGACAATTGAGCCGTGGGTTTCTGATTCTTTTTTGGACATGTCTTATTTCATGGCTCTTCCTTCCAGCAGTTGCCGCTTGGATGTATTTCCATGTGCCAGTAGCGTACAACATCTAATGACTGCACTTTGCACTATAAGCACACTGAGTGATTTTGCGCTTTTTTGTTTTTCGGTTGCCTAATTGTAGGGGGAGTATTTGTACATTGGAGCAGCTCTCTTTATAATCGTGTTTTGCATAATTGGGATGGATAAACCCGACAAACCTCACAATTTTGAACCCCAAATATACAACATGGAAAGGGGAGCATTTGATAAGTTGATTGCTGATCACAACATTATGGATATCTGGGACTTTAATGAAAAGTACGGGGACCTCTGGGATTTCACTGTGAAGAGGGATGATATATTGAAGAGATAGTCATAAGGAAAGGGTGGAGTAGTTTGGATTAGCTTAACCAGCTTAAACTGGGGGAACAGGTATTTTGCTATCTGATTTACGGCTTTTAGCTGTCTGTCTTGATTTCATCATTCTACTTTAATAGCGGATTAGGTTGAGATGTCACTTGTCCTTGATGTAAAAGCTTCCGTGATGGGAACTAGAGCTTTTAAGATACTCCTTGGTTTGAGAAAAGTTGATTTTTTTGGTTAGAATGGTGTGTTAATCGTTGGCTGTTATTGATGTTGTGGTAGAAAATCATGCCGACATGAAGCTTTAAACAGGCTTGTTAGTTGAGTCATGGGAGTTCGATAGGAATAATTGGTTAGGAAAATTCCCCATTAATTTAAACCCCCTCTCCTCTCATTTACTCTCCCTCATTGTGATGTCTATCGAGTGATGAGGTCCCTAGATGGGCGTCCTTAACTGCTGAAGAAAAGAATGGTATTATGGGAAAAATGGAGGATATAAAGCTTACCTGCTAGTCCCAAAATCTTAAGGTCTTAAAGTACGATTAATGATGGCTCTTATGTTGATACTACTTGGATATCTTCTTGTCTCTTTGTGACTTTGACATGTGTTATATGTGGACTGTGGGACAATGCTTGTATGCGAAAATGGATGTCTAATTTCACGGGTTACATAATAACAGGCTTCACTTTTATAGCTTCAGGCATTTAGCCCTGCAACCCTGCTCAGTTGGGAAGGACTTGATAGACATACAGACATTGAGAACAAAACAATACCAGTACACACATGACCTAATCTTATATTGTTAAATTTTGTTTTCAGAACACTTCATTGTTGCATTTTAAATCTTTGTTCAGCTCTTCCATTAGTTCAATAATACTACACAATTCCGTTCCGTCTTTACTCGTAGTTGGTTGAGGAGCCTCCAAGGAACATCAATGGATGACTAGACCAACAATCCTACATCAATGCGCAGAAAACTTCATGGCGACTGATATCTGATGTAAATTCAATCTCAATATTTCTAGTGTGTATCATGTTTTATTGTTTATACATATGTAGAAGGTAACAAGTTCACAGTATGTTCTCTATTGCTTTTCATGCTGGAAAGATTATCTATCTGTGTAGATATGTAATTTATAATGATATGAATGTGGGAATTTGATTGCGTATATTGGAATGCTGTGCAATGGATGTTCAGACATTTAGCAGTATGCTGATTTGGTACTTTTAGAACATATCAGAATTCCTATGTCGTTACATGATCTTCCCTCTTCTATTTTTTGGTGAGATTGGCAGAGACACCAAGCTGGTAGTCTCTATTATTATGGAATGAAGGAGCTATGTTCAAGACTGGGTACCTGGATTATCGGCGACATATTGGTCTGTACCATTTGATTGCTTCTTGCAAATTGGCTCCCCAAAAGTTACGCTAGATATGAAGATATGATAGAATAGTTCCCATTCCTACTTCTCAACTGCGCTATCGAATTTCACTTTGACCCTTTTTCCCCATTCATACAAGGGTCACTTGGAGATCTTATTGCACAATTATGCTTCAGCTTGGCTAGCATTAGCATCTTATTGAGTCCATTTCACAACTCACTGGTGTAAAGTGTTCAAAATCATGCTAAGAAGGTGCAGAATATGGTCAAGCATATATTTTGGCAATGAGACGAGCCAACTGGATAGAAACAAACCCTTTGCAAATCAAATGTGCCTCAGGGATCTTGAACAATAAATTTCTCCCCAAGTTCCTAACATACGACACAGAGCTCGCAATATGGTCTAACCAAAAATCTGCTGGGTTTCAGGTTTCATATAGCCTCACTAGAAGCAGGCTTCAGCATAGTGCTGCTGTAATTAATCACTCATGAACTAAACAAAAATTATTACAAAAGCTTCTTCATCCTTCATTGCTCCTCCAGTTAAACCTCCAGACTTCCCAATTCAGCTAGAGAACCTCCATCCTCCGGCAGCAAAAATATCTTCATCCTTAGCACGGTATGATATCCACAGTATACTTACACGCATCATCCTGGTTTTGTACTTACTGTATACACTTATTATAGTGTATATTGTTACTTCACTTACAGATACGATTATTACCATTAGTTTGAGTGGGAACTATAAACATTCTGCTCATTCCAGTTTTTGTGAAACAGCCATGGAAATGAAGTGAATAATACCTCAACCAAGTTCAGGAGGATGATGAGGTTGCCTGAGGGGAATCATGAGCTTCTCCTGCTCGGTGAGGGCGTGACGGAAGTGGCAGCGGTGTCCGTAAGGGCAGGGATCCCCAGCAAGGACCATGCGGCAGACTTCAGTCTTGTAGCGGGGGTGGCGGATCACTGGTCGAAGCTCTGCAACGCCGTGGGCAAACTGGCAGTGATCTCCATAAGGGCATGTCCCGGACTCTTGCCATTTGTTGCAGAGCTCTGTCTTGAACATTCCTTGGTTGTACACTTCCAGCTCTATTGGACCATCCTTCCTGCTCCCTCCTCTCACATACACCTTTTGCTGTCATTTCAGGATGTTAGGGCGAGTAACGCTTGCAGAGGAGGGGTGCAACTACTGTACAAATTCTCAGTATTGAATCCTATTCTTGTAGCAAATAACCACCCAAATGAGCACATAATTTTGGAGTTCTCTGGTGACTAAGGTCCATTAAGTTGGACGCTTGGAACATGGGAATGGGACTCTTACATTGGGATAAATAGAAACCTTTTACGCAATTCCAAGCAAAATATTTAAAAAATGGTCATATAAGCGTTGTATACTCCAATAGAACGGCAGCATATTAGCTTTGTTTCTTTCAACTTCACAGAAAAGCACCAAAATGACGACAAATTTCAACATCCAAAACCTTCTTCGTCTGTTCTTAAACTGAAATTTTGAAACAGGTGAAATGAACAGAGCCGTTAACCAAACACTAACTCATTAATCAGTGACACAAGATGCAGAGCACCTATGGCAACCTCAGTACTCAGTAGTACAATTACACTTTAATTAAGCAGAATACTATAACAACGATCAGAAGATTCAAAACTACAAGAAGTTTCTACTCATCTTTATGCTCAAATTCATTAAGTTTGGCATATGCTAAATAAGTACATTCAAGAACGTCCAGCCACACTAAAAAAGCAGGGATAATTTGTTATTGTTTCCACTTTCCAAGCTAGGCTGCTGAAACAGATAGGACATGAATGATAAAGCTTTCTTAAGTACTTACCATCATTCAGGAAGAATATCACATGCGGGCAACATGAAATTCCTTTACACCCATATTTCACGAAAGCCATAAGTTATGTGCTTGTAGGTCATATGCATGTGTTCATCTATGATCTACCTATACTTGTAATTGATGTACCTACAGAAAATTAACTGACTTGAAAACGGAAAAAGAGGAAAAGGTGATTGATTCTTTTAAGTCTCCCAATGAAGCTTCCTATCTTAGAAGTTATAATTAAACTAAACTATACATAACCCCTTAAAAAATGGAAAATTAAGTTGTCTTTTCCTTTTTCAGACCAAAAAAACACCGTAGGTTCTGCTTCAACGGGAGAATTTGTGCGCAGGCCAGATCAATATAGCATGACTTCAAAGATTATTTAAAATCTTTGGAGAAAACCCTAGGCAACTCTAGTGAGGATCATGATGATTTCATCCACAAAAATACTCCAACTTTGAAAGTTTAATGGTCATTCCCAGAAAATCATAGTGTATTGACAAGATGAACCTCTAAATTGTTTTCAAAATTAATACTGTTTGTCAACTAAATGCTTTTACTTATGCAAGCCACCTTGAAAAGAGTTTTTTTTTTTTGTTTGGGGGGGGGGGGGGGGGAGGAGGGGGTTCAATTTCTGAAGTGTTTATCACCAAGTAATTTTGCAAATTCCTACGAGTTCTTGTATTCAATGTGAATGTCACAAAGCACAGCAGCCATACTAAACTCCAGGCTAGAAGCAAAACGTTGCTCAATCAACCAAATTAACAGGTAGACTCTATACACTTTTATCACTTCATCAAGGCTCAGCTTAACTTCATCAGAATCTGAAAATTGAGTACTTAACTTGGCCGCTTTAGCCAATCATAGCAATCTTCCCATTTTATTATAAATGAGTAAATCAAAAAGCATGTTAAGGGGAACAACTTAGTATATACTATAGAATCGTGTATATCGAAAGATTTATCTTAAGGTTCTCGAAGGAAGCTACCAAAACTACTCGCTTAACTTAGGTACATATATTTTCTTTTAAATAATTACACTTCTCAACAAAATTGACAACCAAAGTTAATGGACTAATTATGAAACTGTGTAAATCTCCTATAGCCAATAAAAAATCAGTAGAAATTCAGGATCTTCCTCAGCTTTCGTTGCCCTAACCAAAGTAACCCCAAATCTAAATTTTGATGATCTTACACAAAGTTAATTGGTTCCCTATACTCCATGGATTTAGTTTTATTTTTCACATTTAAGTACTTGATTTAGCCAATCTAATTGTAGCATGTGATACTATTTTAATATTAATCAATGTCAACATCACATAACCGTGAACAAAAACCATTGGAGAAAGCATTAGACCCGAAGTCGTTGATCGCACTAAACGAAGCAGAAAGAGATTCAAATATTCAAGTCTAGTGAACATACCGGCCCAAGGACAGGGTTCTGAGCTCGGACCCAGGCTGTTCCACGACCAAGACCCAAAGTGCTACCACTCGCACCAGCTGCGGCTTGACTCATCTTCAAGAAAGCATTAGACCTGACAGATATGCTCTTAGGCAGAGTGACTCGACCAGCTTCAACATTCTGGCATTCCGACCGATTGTTCTCAATGACACTCGTAGGACTCTCATTAGAAAATCCTTCATCCGAAGCGCCACACTCTCTCTTCTTCTCACCGATCGACAAACCACCGAACCTCTCAGAAAGCGAGGACATAGGCATGTACTGGTCCGAAGCGTCAGGAAACATCGCCTTCTGGTATTGACTCTGAAGAGCGGCTTGGATGAGAAGGTTGAGGTCATGGTTAGCCACTCGAAGGTTGGTGTTTTCTTGGCGAAGTGTCTCTGCCTCTTTGAAAGCCCTCTGCAACTGAGCCACGCAGTGAGCGTGGAGGCTCCGCAGCTCCTGATGCTCCGACATCAAACGAGAAAGACTGCTGATGGCCTCGGCGGAGAAGCTGGTGGCGATTCCTCCACCTGCGACGGAATGTGAGTTGGAGCTCACCGGAGGTGTCACCGGAGCTTCCGAGCTGGCGGACTGGTAGAAAATTGAGGAGTACGACGGCGGATTGATAAGATTGGCCACCGCGGACCGAATTTGAGCTGGCGATGAGAATTGCTCCATGTTAATCATTCCATTGCCAGAAGAGGAATTCGATTCTTGCTGCATTTTCAAAATTTGTCTTCGAAGTTTCTCTGATCAACACAAAACAGATGCTTCTTAGTCAATGCCAGGGTTTTCGGAATGCAGAGGCTAGATGCAATCAAATGAACAATTTGATTTTCTCAGAGTAAAGATCAAACAGCATATATTTTCCGAATTGTATGCAGATTAACATCAAAACAAAACAAAAGATACGAAAATTTCGCAGAGATTCGACGCTGATCCTTGAATTTTCCGACTCTGCTTCAAATTTGCCGCCGAAAAAGAACAAAAACAGAAGATCGATACGTACAGAGAGATTGAAAACGCAATTATCGGAAACCTCAATAGGCATTGATTCTAACAGAGACCGAAAATTTCAAGAAATTGAATCCGAAATCATTCGAATTTCGTAGAGATTCAGTACTTACATGTTAAACTTCCAGCTCTGCTTCGAGTCTGAGCTTAAAGAGAGAGAGAGAGAGAGAGAGAGAGAGAGAGAGAGAGAGGAGAGAGAAAAGGAATGCGGAAAATGAGAGAGGAGGTGCTTATGTAGTAGGGAGGGAGAGAAATGGGCGGGAAGAATATGAGATACAAGGAAGAACTGGCTGAGAATCTGTTGTTATGGCCTCTCTCTCTCTCCCCCTCTCTCCCCCCAACAGAAATCGAGTTCGGTGATGGTGAGCGTAACTGCAATCGTGCGGTTTTACCGAATTACTCCATAGTTCTCGTAAGTCAACTTTATTTAGGGCTCGAGGTGTGAGGGTAATACGGTCATTCAACAGGTAGCAGAACTATTGAACGCCAATGAAGGCTCGTCCCCGCTGCTCAACCAGAGCCTCGCGTTTCATTTTGGGGTACCCACAAAGGGAGGAAGATGCTAATGTGAAAAATTATTAGGGGTATTTGGCGGATTGATTTTTTGAAATTTTGTTGCTAAAAAGAATTTTTGTTTTTGGGGATCAAAATTATTTATTTGGACTGGTTAAAAAGTTGATTTGAGGATTTGTTATTAATTTTCTCGCAATAACTTAGGATATTTGGTAAATAGCTTTTTAAATAGCCTTTTTGGTAAAAAGAGTTTTTTAAATCAAAATTTACTGTTTGACATGTTCAAAAAGTTAACTTTAATGTTTGATAAATTACGTTTTTGAAAATTTTTTTAATTCAATTAGCTCTTAGGAAATTAGTTTTTATCTTACAACTTGTTACAAACGATATAATTTTACTAAACTTTTTTTTTTTTTCCATAAATCAGTGAAAAACTAAAATAATGCAAAAACTTACTAGTCTTAAGAAAAAGGAAGAAAGAAAACTCAATGGATCAAGTAAGACGTTGATTTTTTTCTTTCAAATTGCAGTTCGGAGGAGCTGAGCGGTTCATCAAGGGGGAGATAGATTTTGTTCAATCACAAGTTTAAGGTTTGCAATAGATGTTGCCTTACCTGGATAAACAATCTCAAATCAGCTTTGTGGCCAAGTATCCTACAAAGGGACTCCTGAAAGCCAGAGGTAATCGATCAATGTGAAGTCACAAGGACCAACAGTTGCAGCAAAAAGAACAAAAAGCCAAAAGTCAAGGTGCACAGCAGTCTTTTCACTAACAACTAATACCAACATGACCGCAACTGTCATTTTAAATTTTTTCGGATGAATTTTTTTTTTTCCGATAGATCTCGGTTAAGGCTAACTTATTAGAGACGTTTGTTAGATATAAGTAAAAAGATAGTAGTCTGCAAAAGTGATTTAATAAAAGTGATAAGTGCTAGAGTAACAATTCACGATACCGTCTCATGTGACTTGCATTCGTTAGAAATTTACGTTCATATATTTGTAAAATTGATTGTAATAGTTGCATGTGTTTGTCATTCACGATACATTCTGTTATTGTGTGTCAAGACTAATTTATTCTAGATATCCATATTATCAATTTTGTTAATCCTTGAGTACTATATTAATTTTAAAATTTGATTCCGCAGACGATATTGTGGCTTTATATTTTTGAGGTGAGATAAAATCAAATCAAACTTGATATTGCTCAAATCAAATCTCTAAATCATCGTACTTTTCATACATAACATCAACATGAACATGAGACTGAACTCCAATCTTTAATATCGTGATGCTGTACTTTTGAATTAAAAGATAAATAAATAAAAATGTGGGTGTATGTCTTTATTATGTTCTGAATATTTGGTGTAAAATAAATTGAATATGACAATGATAGGTTAATGTCTTTAGGGCATTGAAGGACAATATCAATCAATGTTAAAATTTTTTAACTGTTGTGGTTTTGCTTCTCAATTACAACTTTAACAAACATTTGCATTGTTTGGTGAAAAAGAGGGAGGGAGGGTTATGAAGAAGCCACACATAATGAGATCTTCATCTTCCAGTTTTCAATCACTTTTAGCTGATGTCAAATGGTTGTTAATGCATGGGCCACAATTCTTCTCATACAATTAATCCATTTTTTCTTTTTTGGGGGGTTATTAGGACCATTAAGAGTCGTTTTCTAATTCTCACAAGGCAACTTTCAATGATTGATATCAACCGACAGGTAATTTAACTCGTGGGGTTTTAATAACTGATAACATCACCAAAAAAGTTATGTACAACAGTGTTCGACTTTGAAACTTTTCGGATTTACAATACTGATTAATTTTTGAAAAGGTATTCCTGGCCCCTTGAGAGCTTTAAGGATCTTTGCACTGCACAAAATTTTGAATAAATTTTCTAAATAACGATGTGCTCGGGACACCAATTCAACTGACTTAGATTTGTTTTTCCTTTGTAAGAGTCATATCAACCATCTGTCTCACCTATGATTTGGAAATGCCATCAGCTGGTTGAAGATGGATAATTCTTTTCCTTTTATATTTTTAGGTATTCTTCAACAGAAAAATCATCAAGCACATTGGTAAAGGGATGCCCTCTAACAGCTTCATGCACAATCAATAACAAACAAATCAGACAACCCCCCCCCCCCCAAAAAAGGAAAAAAGAATCCCAAAATTAGGGCTATGTCCTCCAAATCTCCAATGGACTAGGGTCATATCATACAGGTGCAGATCTATCATCTATGGTTAGAAAGAATGAGATGGAAGTCAATGTTTTTGGTCATAAAACAAGCAAGAGATGATGTCATCATTGAATCTCATCTTACAAATGAAAAATATACATATGTACATGCATGATCATTGAAGGGTTCAAATTCAATAGCTTTTCGTAGCGTTCATTGTATGATCAGATTCATAGCCTTCCATGCTTACAACTCGGCCTTTGATCCTCTTATGCATATCATTCTTTGCCTTCCGCGGTGCCAGCTGACTTTGTTTCCCGTGCCTGAAGTAATTACAAATCCATATCAGTCAGTCGAAAGTAATAATTCATGCAGTATTTAATCACAAACTGATTAGTACACAACTGCAAAGCAGCAAATTAATCAGTTTCTAAGAAATACAAGGTATATAGGAATGCCAAATGCGCGCTTGGAAGTCAAGGTAGTTCTAGGCCATTTGAAATGTTTGTTTCATTTCAAATAAATGTGGACGCCTGATACTTTGGCATGAAGATGAACACTCGAAGTGTATTGGACACTATATTGCAGCTCGTGTGTCCATGGCGGATGGAATGGAGGTTTTGTGGATAATTGTGCTTGATATGTCTTAGATGAGATAACTTCATTTTGGATTTTAGGAAAAAAGAAGCAAAATTATAAGAAAGTGGGCTAGTACAACACCTGCATATACCCTCCGTAAGGCACTCGTGGCCAAGTCTGAGTAGCATAACCAGTACACAATTAAGCACGTCTGCAACCACACCATGTCCCACATTAGTTCAATGCAACTGAAAGCAGAGGACTATTCCTTAGAATATAGGTGAATACACATTATGAATAGGTCTGTGCGCGGCAGTTTAAGTCGAAAAGTTAAACATTAGTTCCTAAAAAACCTTAAATTTCTTTGAAAAGGCTTGCATAATAATCCATTAACCCTAATTAGGGGAAAAAATGGGCACTATAGTCCAAGATTATTAGATCTACCACTACCCTGTGAGGACTTACAAAATCCCATGGTACTACAACTACAGAAGAAACAAGAAGTTGGATAGAAAAGTGTGAATCAGTGAACACAAAGAAGAGTAAAACTGCCTTCAGTAGGGAAGGGAGCTATGTATTTCACTTACAGCCGAGCCTTCTTTCTCTCTTTGTATATACCTTCTGCCTCTGCCCCTCGTACTTCAGCCATAGTATTCGACACTTCACGCGTTGTGAAACTCCCTGACTGCCCGCTGTCCAGACATTCACTGCCACTGCTTTCTGCACTAAGTCTTGATCGAGAAAATGAGGCTAAGCTCATCATATGTGGGGAGTACTCCACATTTCTAGACAACCATTGAGAAGTATGCTCATTTGTTTTTTCTTTGTTCTTCGAACTGGTATCTTCACCGATAGAAATCCAGGAAGTAGCAGAAACATCCTGAAATTAGATGCAGTTGTCAGAAAAGAAGCTAAAAAAGGGTTGGAAATCCTGTTAGTTGTGCACCTCTGTTGTAGTCTTTGAATGGCTGTTTCCTGACTTGTCAATTGACATTCCCTTGTCGATGTTGGAGAAGATCATATCCTCGTCTTCAAGCAATGCTCGTGTTAAGTCTAGATCGTTGGTGAAGAGGTCTTCAAAGTTGCGGAATGTCACATCTACGTCTGGTATGTTGAGATCATCTAAGGATCCCAACTCTTCACATACTCCAAGGTCTTGCAAACTTTGAGACCAAAACTGCATTGCCAATATTAGAACCCCTCAAAAATTTTTAACCCAAAGAAAGCAAGTAACTAGCAAAACTTATTATCAAAGCTGGCAAACGGGTTTGTTTGGGTTACATTAATCTTAGTTAAGGCCAGAATGAGTTATGGAACATTTGGGTCAGATTAATCAGGGAGATTCTAAGTCAGTTTGGCTTGGGTCAGGTCAACTTAGATTTGAGTCGAAATTGACCAGCTTTAGACTCTGAAGAGCTTAGGGCAGGTCTAGTTTACGAACAATCACATCAAATAGTCAGGTATGAATTAGTTTTGCCAGATTGAGTACTATGATTCCATGCAGCATTGAGTTGCAAATTCAGTAGGAGCTAACAAACCTGAGTATTTTCTACCGGACTTTTATACTGCCAAAAGGGTTCTCCCACAGAAGAACACGACAGATGGTCTAGTTGAGATATAGGTGAAGGAAAACGTTCTGCCTTCAACTCTTGTGGGTTGTTGAAGCTCTGGAGATCATTACCGAGACAATAATCGAGCTCTTTTGATTGTCGGTCTAGGCATTCATCAAGCTTTCCTGAATTGATATACGCAGAGGAAGATGTAACAGATTTACCACGACGATGCAACAATGATGATCGGTTTTTGCCTTCAGTATGCTGAAGCTTTTCCAATTCAAGAATCTGTTGCTTGACCAGGTAATTATTTTGCTCCTGTTGATCATTGGTGAGTATCTGCAGCACAAAACAAAGACAATTGGAAAATGTTTCCATCTGTTCTAGAGGGTTCAATGCTTATCATTGCTGAGTATCTGCAGCACAAAACAAAATAAAAGGGGGAAAATGTTTCCATCTGTTTTAGAGGGTTCAATGCTAAAATGAATTCTACTTTCCTACAAAGCGAATATTACTGAAGTAAGTAGACCTGACAAATCCGCCATTTGGGTTTGAACTATAAGTTCAAGTTGACAGAATTTTTAGTTTTGGTCATATTATTTTGGTTTTAGTTTTGCTTTGTGTTCAGTTTTTTATAACCAATTTGCTCAATAATATGACCAAAACTAAAATTTATGCCTAGATCCCAAAAAGCAGACAAGTTAGAAGAGGAAAATTTGAACAGTTGGGATTTCGACTTACCTTATGTTGTTGGCTACTGAAACCACCTTGTGCAGCAACAACAGAAGACGATCGCTTGACAGCAGAATCCATACCACTCAACTTCATACATGACTCAGATCCAAACTGACCACCCTGACCTGGAACACTACCCGAATCATTCACATTGAACCCGCAAAGAGCAGCAAAATGTCTGGCAGAAGGGCAGCCAGTGAAGCTGCTCATCATCTGCTTCCTGTGCCCAGTGAAATACTCATGCAGCCGGGTGTCACAGTTGCGGCACAGCACCATCAGGTGATCCAGGCACCGGACACAGGCTGGGTTCAGTCTGCAGGAGTCACATACCAGAGCTCGTGAATGGCGGCCTGACAGTGCATTGGCTGAGTGGACCTTCGCATCACAGGAGAGGCAGAGAAATGCTGCATCTGCTTGGCAGTACACCACTGGCTGCGGTGCACCACAGAACTCACATGTTTTCTCCATAGTTTAAGCCCTTTCATTCATTCTACTGAAAGTTTTGATCTGATTATCTGAATTTGTCTGACTCGAAGAAAAAAGACTATGATCATGAGATGCTTGTGCTTGTTTCAAAAATAGAGACCAGAGCTTTCCAATTTCCGTTGTCTCAAATTGATTTTGAACCAAATTTAAGCTTGTCAAATGTGTCTGACTTGAAAGAACCCGAGGATGCTAGAAAGAAAATTCGTATGAATGATGCGTATTGTCGGACTTGTCCCCCTTCGATTAAACCTGAACCTGCATTTTTGCCACTTCTGAGATAATGGATAGAAGCTACAGACCTGCCATAAAACACAAGCATGATAGTCAAACACAAGAAAAAACATCATTTGTCAACTTTGGTGAAGGAAGATTGATTACATTTGATGTTGTTTACCAAGGTGAGAATGTAAATTTTCTGATGTAAAATACAACAGCAACTACTTTGCATACCATCTTAAGCCACTTCTAGGAATGTTAATGTAGCCTTTGTGAGGCCTTCCCAAACTTCAATGCATTCTATGCTTCCCATCTTAAATACAACAACAAATTTGGTTTATTTTTAAATAGGACTGTCTTATTATTATAAAGGAAAATTGAGCAATTTGACATCATATTTTAAAGAGAATTTGATACAGAGATAATCACATCATCTTATTCAACATAATTAAACAGACAGAATGTTTTATTCCATATAAAAAACATTCAAAGTCAAAAAACAAGAAATGATTGAAGAGACTGACATACAGTAAATCCATTGACTAATTCTAGTAGTAACAACTAAAAAGATAAAATCACCAATACAGAAAGAGAGGTCAGAATATCAATTTGTATACACTGTAATCTGATCATGACGATCCACTACAGAAAGAGATGTCAGAATATAATCCTCTTTCATAAACCCAATAAGAATCCAAATGAAGAGAAATCATACCTGGGAAGTAGCCAAGCCACAAGAAGGGTGGGAGGATTATGTATCTTGTTGTAAAAGTGAATGAACAAGTACCCAGTGTTGTTTAGCCATTGAAGAAGAAGAAGAACGTTGTCATAAAAGGCTCAGAAGTCGGACACGTGTACTACTGATATCTCATGATAGATGATGAGGGAGCAAAATCTCAGACTTTTTTTTTTCTTTTTTTATAATTATTTTCTCTCTCTCTTCCCCCCCCCCTACAAATCGATCCTTTTAATTTTTCTTTTTTCACTTTTTGGGGCTGACGTGTGTCTCATGGTGGTGGTGGCCTATAAGGTGTCAGATGCACTTGACGTTATCTTCTTCATGTGAAAGTTTGCCTTCGATCCAAAAGTCTCTGTCCTGTCCAATCAGATCTAGCCACGTGGCATAAAAAGGTAGTATCGTAGGCAAATGATAGCTTACCCGTACTGTAGTTGGATCTTCCAGATTTGATCATTGAAGTACATTCAATCATATTAGCGATCCTAATTCAGCAATTATAATGATGATTTAAAGGAAATGTCGCAGTAATGCGGTATCGGGCTAGATTTGATAATAATCAGTAGCGTATTCAAGATTAAATAAGCAGAGTTAGGTTGCACACATGTAATTTAAAATTTAAATTTAACAATAATCATAAAATCGAAATTACAAACATAATATAATCAACACAATTGTTTTCAGTGAACCTTCATATCTTGAAAGTGATACAAGATTCTATCTGTTAGGAAAAATATTAGAGCAACAACAATAGCGGAAGCGATAGGATGAATTAGAAATTCAGAAATCAAGTGAATAACAGAAAACAGAAATAAGAAGACAAGAGATTTAACGTGGAAAACCCAATGCGGGAAAAAACCACGGACGGCGACAGCACCAGAACAATTCACTATGAGCAGGAAGAATACAACACGATCACAATCACCACAGTGATTTGATCTAAGAGCAGAATTACAACCTCTCTATTGTAATCTCCCACAAAGTACTTTTACCTCTCAATGTATGTATGAGTACTGGAGATATTCAGATCCTACGCTTGACCCCCTTTATATAGGGACTAAACAGTAGGGATTTTCCCTTTAAAGTAGAACCCTAACCGCCAGGAGGAATCCCCCTCGGAGACAGAAACCTTAACCGCCATCCGAAAGAGGCGGCGAAAAGACACGTGGCACGACCGTGCTACGTGGCACGGTCACCCAGTGCCACATGGCACGGCCGTGCCAATTTTCTGCCCCTCTCGGCTTGGTGCTCCTTCGTCGTGGCACGCCCGTGCTCGCGCAGCGTCGTCCCACCGTGCCGGTACTCGAATTTTGGGCCATAAAACCCAACAATCTCCACCTTGGACCAAAATCTCCAATCACTGCTTTCTGACTCCGTCATCGCACCCCGAAGGGTGACGCCCCTCCCAAGGGGCAATGCCCCGAAGGGCGCTCAAATACTGCGAATGCCAACTGAGTCCAAGCAATGCTTGAACTTAGCTCTAGGAGATGACTTATATGAACTTTCCTTCATATAATCTGCCACAGTAGATGCCTGCAAGACATAGAGGCCTCCTTGCCTCAAACCCTTCAGCAGAATCCTACTGCCCTTTGAGACCTTCAGAACTCCACCTTCAGCTGAATATTTGCACCCTTTGGATTCAAGGGTGCCCAACGAGATGAGGTTACGCTTCAAGTCAGGAACGTGACGAACATTCGATAAAGTCCTGATAACACCATCATGGGTCTTGATTTTAACAGTACCGATTCCAATTACATTACATTGTGCATTATTGCCCATGTGAACAACAGTTGAGTCAACTGGATTATATGTTGAAAACCAGTCCTTGTGAGGACACATATGATAGGTACACCCAGAATCAAGGATCCAATCAGAATCGCTCCCCCCTTTAGTAGAGGTAGCAAACAGAACGTCCCCATCAGAATCAGATTCAGCAAATGAAGTTTCAGCAGGCTCTTGAGAATTATCTTCCTCTTTCTCCTTCTTCTTTTGCAGTTTCCAGCAGTTAGCAATAATATGACCCAATTTACCACAGTAATTGCAGGTCTTTCCAGCATGAGAATTTTTAGACTTAGAACGGTTCTTACTCCTATTACCGTTCCCCTTTTCAGTTGTTGTACCCCTTACTGCTAATCCTTCAGCAGAATCAGCATGAATGTCAAGATCAAACTTCTTTTTAGACAATAGGTTTGACTTAACATCTTCAAACGATATAGTATTAGAATTACTATATAGCATAATCTCCTTAAAGTGTTTATAAGAAGGGGGTAACGACACAACAAGCAAAATAGCCTTATCTTCATCCTCAATTTTCACATCTAGACTCTCCAAGTCAACAAGAATAGAGTTAAACTCATTCAAATGCTTTTGGACAGGGGTACCTTCAGCCATACGAAAGGTATACAACCTTTCCTTCAAACGGATCTTGTTGGCGAGACTCTTCGTCATGTAGAGTTCCTCCAGCCGAGCCCAAAGATCCACCGCAGTTGTCTTATCAAGCACCTCTCGCAGGACATGTGGTGCCAAGCACAACTGTATGGCTGAAACCGCTTTCAGCTCCAGTTCCTCCCATTCGTCCTCCGTCAACGACCCACGTCTCTTCTTTACATCTTCAGCCCACTGTTCTTCTGTCATCTTCTCGGGTTTCACGTGAGGTCCCTTCAGAACCTTCCACAACCCGTGCTGAATGAGAGCTGCTCTCATCTGCACCTTCCAGAGATTAAAACTAATCTCCCCATCGAATTTCTGAATATCTACCCTCATGATTGAAGACATCCTATAACCAAATCTCTGATACCACTTGTTAGGGAGATCCAAGGAGGGAGCCCACTTCAACCAAGGTCCATGGCAACAAGCCCAAGTGAGGTTCCATCCTAAAACCAATTGACAATAGGAGGAGTAGCCCACTTGACTTATATACCATGACCCTTCTTCTCAAACTCCCGATGTGGGACTTCTTTACTCATGTGTGACGTTCCTAACAATCTCCCCCTCACACATGAGTGCACAAGCTCCCCCTTGAGCGGAAGCCTTTACCAAGGTGTCAAGCCACCCATCAAGAGTTTACCCACACCATCGAGCCACGCTGTAGTACACGTATTACCGCTCGAGCAACACCTGCGTGTCATTTCACCACGCTCGCCCATGGGTCCACCATGCCACACCTTTTGTTGCCTAGCCGAATGCACCATCGGCTCTGATACCACTTGTTAGGAAAAATATTAGAGCAACAACAATAGCGGAAGCGATAGGATGAATTAGAAATTCAGAAATCAAGTGAATAACAGAAAACAGAAATAAGAAGACAAGAGATTTAACGTGGAAAACCCAATGCGGGAAAAACCACGGACGGCGACAGCACCAGAACAATTCACTATGAGCAGGAAGAATACAACACGATCACAATCACCACAGTGATTTGATCTAAGAGTAGAATTACAACCTCTCTATTGTAATCTCTCACAAAGTACTTCTACCTCTCAATGTATGTATGAATACTGGAGATCTGGAGTTTTTTAGATCCTAGGCTTGACCCCTTTATATAGGGTCTAAACAGTAGGGGTTTTCCCTTTAAAGTAGAACCCTAGCCGCCAGGAGGAATCCCCCTCGGAGACAGAAACTCTAGCCGCCATCCGAAAGAGGCGGCGAAAAGACACGTGGCACGACCGTGCTACGTGGCACGGTCACCCAGTGCCGCATGGCACGGCCGTGCCACGTGGCACGGCACCCCCGTGCCAATTTTCTGCCCCTCTCGGCTTGGTGCTCCTTCGTCGTGGCACGCCCGTGCTTGCGCAGCGTCGTCCCACCGTGCCGGTACTCGAATTTTGGGCCATAAAACCCAACACTATCATTTGATATTGTTTCAAAAGGATCATCCTTAAAATAAGTAATAATAGTGGGCATCTGCGGGCTATCGCAACTGGTGTGGGTGACTGGGGATGGATTTCTGTTTTTGTCGAGTGAAATTGAGAATAAGGCTATGAAGTCAAGTCGTAGCTTGTGTACTCTAATTCGAAAACTTAAGGCCCAAAAAAAAAAAAAAACTTTCAAGTGAAAAAGCTAGCAAGACAGCTTTAAACCTATAATGCACAAACCCCCTCGCCATAAGTTGATTTCATATGCTCATCCAACTAGCAAATCAAGTTCTTCCCAATGTATTTACATAGGTGAAAATTATATATATATATATATATATATATATATATATATATATATATATATATATATAATTTAAGTTAATTTTTTCACACAACTGATAGATTTTTTTTAATTTAAGCAGGATTGCTTGACCCTATGTGACCCCACCATAACTCCACCCCTAATAATAACTACAATTGCTCTACTGTCTTGAAAAGAATGTCCATTATTCCTTTTCAAAACGGACACCGCTAATGTTTAAAATTTCTCAAACTTCTCTTATTTTTGAATTCAAGGGTAACTGCCAAATGAAATGACAATACATTGTTGAATTTAATTTGTTTAGGTTATTATTGGTATATTAGGTTTAAAGTGTTTAATGTATTAAGATTTCTTAAAATGCACAAAAAACTTAAATAAAATATTCTTTTTAAAATATAGGGAGTATTTAAATCTATGAAGGGGTGGTGAAAATTACTTAACTATGAGATCACCAAAAACAATTGAGCACCACATGGAGTTGGAGACGAGGGTTACTTGCTAATGCCGCCCTAATCGCTATGCATGGGACCCAACAAGAGAAAGAGAGGTCTTTTCCCAAATCCCCATTAATTCTCTCCCCCTATTTATCAACAAAAAGATCTCTCAAGAAATAATACACTTTCCACTTTGAATTATACGACAGTTCATATGCCTTCAGTATGAAGAACCCGATACATTGCTCTATTATTGAGGGCCCAACTTAAATAAGACTTGGACGTATAAAACCCTAGTGGCTAGATGACCATCCCTAAAGACTCACCTAAAAAGAGGTTTATTATAGCAAATTCTGTTGAGAGTGAGGAGGCACAAGTGGTATGGTAAAAGGCACTACTTTAATTATACTCTTCAAATGGAATGTACAAAGAGTGAGCAATACTTAATACTCTCTCTAAGTTATGTACGAGACCTCTCTCACACTCTTGAAGGACTCCTTTCTTTCACTCTCTTGTGGTGATGTCTCTCTATCTTTTTTTTGGATTGCCTACATAAGGAGACATCATCTCCTATTTATACTAACTCCACCTTCTTAAGGTGTGGTGGAGATCTGTGATAAGTGTCACAATCTTACAAGGCCTAGCATTATATGTCTTAGATTTTTTCTAGGATTTTTCTAGTAGATAGAATAATATCTCAGATATTACTAGTACCTAGAATACTCTAAGAAAATATCTTAGATATTTTATAAAGGTCTAGAATGTCCTAAGTAAAAATCTAGATATTACATTCCTAGGATTTTTATATATTAATATCTTACTTCTAGAATATTCTCTTATAAAGTGGGTGATGATTTTTTATTTTTAACACTCCTCCTCAGCACCCACTTTTCCTCAATGTTGTTCTTAACATCATCCTGAGGCTTGCTCGCAACTCATCAAACTTTGCATAACTGAGCGCCTTTGTGAAGATATCGGCTACTTGGTCTTCTGTCCTTGTGTACTCCATGTTGATCTCTCCTCATAATACCTTCTCTCGTATGAAATGGTAATGTACCTCCACGTGCTTGGTCCTAGCATGGAACACTGGATTCTCTGCTAGTCATAAGGCGGAGAGATTGTCACATTTTAGCATCACTGAATCATTGGTAGATTGATGGAGATCTTTAAGTAGCTGGACCAACCATGTACATTCTTGGGCTGCCATTGCTGCTACACGATACTCGGCCTCCGTGCTTGATAATGAGACTGTTGGTTGTCTTTTACTGCACCATGGTATAGTAGCTGATCCCAGGCTAAACATATAACTCGTAGTAGATCGACAAGTATGATGATCACCAGCATAATCAGCATCACAATAACCAATTAATTCAAACTTGTCATCCTTCTTATAGTATAAACCATAATCAAGTGTTCCCTTTACGTACCGCGATATTCGCCGTACCACTTCCAAGTGAGGCTTCTTCGGGTTTCGCATGTACCAATTCACCACACTGACGGCATAAGTAATATCTGGCCTAGTCAGTGTAAGGTAAATTAAACTTCTCACCAATTGCCGGTACATCGATGGTTCTTCAAGATCTTTCCCTTCATATAAACAGAGCTTAACATTCGCTTCCATGGGAGTTGAGATTGGCTTGCATTCAATCATGCCATACTTTTCAAGAAGATCTTGAGCATACTTACGCTAGCACAAGAACAATCCATTTTTAGTTCTGTCAACTTCAAGACCAAGAAAGTGCTTTAAATCACTGAGATCCTTCATTTGAAGCGTATGGAAAGATTGTCTTTGTTTGCTGAATTTCTGCTTCATCGTTGCCAGTGATAATAAGGTCATCTACATAAACCAACACTATAGTGATCCTCCCTTCTCAAGCCTTTACAAATAGACTAGAGTCTGCTGGTGCCATAGAGTAGCCACACTCGACCAAGAACTCAATTATGTTTCCACACCATGCTCTTGGGGCTTGCTTGAGTCCATATAGCGCCTCCTTCAACTTGCACACATACTCTGGAAGACTCTTGCTCTCGAACCCCTTTGGTTGATCCATATATATCTCACGATCAAATTCTCCATGCAGAAATGCATTCTTCATATCCATCTGCCATAGTCTCCAAGACTTGATGGAGGCCAGTGCTAATAGAACACGTACAGTGGTTATTTTTGCCAATGGACTGAATGTTTCTTCATAATCTATACCATAGGTCTGTGAGAACCCTCGAGCCACTAATGGTGCTTTATACCTTTCAATCGATCCATTAGGCAGCACCTTAACTTGTATACCCATTTACAAGAAATGGGTTTCGTATCCTTGGGCTTGGGTACTAAGTCCCAAGTCTCATTTTGAATCAAAGCTTGCATTTCTTCCTCTATGGCCTTTTGCCACTCCTTCTTCTATCTTACTTCTTTGTAGGTGCTTGGTTCCGTAATACTTGGTCCTTCTACTGATGCTGCATTTGCATATTTAGGATTTGGTTTTCGTGTCCTCTTGGACCTTCTTAAGTTGGCTTTGAGGTTTTTTCTTCCATTGTATTTTCAAGTTGACCTGACTTTTCTTCTTCTGGAGATGCATTATATGTATCTGTTTGCCAAGGACTCCTCTGCTTGTTTGATGTCTCAACTTTGTTTTCTTCTCCTTCTATAGATTCTTCTTGTGATGCTCCCTCATCACTTGATTCTTTTTCTTGGGGTGCTCCTCAAATCGTTGCTCTAACTTTTCCTCGATCTCCTTAGAATCTGGAAGTTTCGTCACTTGTGATGACCACCATGAAGACGCTTCATTAAAGACCACATTTCTTGCTGTATAGCAACGTCCCGTTGTTAGGTCACAACATCTCCATCCCTTTCTTTCATGGTCATAGCCCATGAAGATGCAACAAATCACCTTTTTATCGAACTTACTTCATAAGTGGTCTGGTATGAAGATGTAACACGCACACCCAAAAATTCTGAAATGGCTTACCATGGGCCCGACATTCCATGACTTTTGATATGGAGAAATGAACTCAAGCCTTGCTTGTGGTAGTCTATTTATCACATACACCATAGTCTTCATGCACTCAGCCCAGAAACGTGGTGGCACATTTTTAGCATGTAGCATGCTTCAGCATGTTTCTGCGAGATGTCGATTCTTTCTTTCTGCTACTCCAGTTTGTTGGGGCGTGCTAATATAGGTAAACTGGCGTCGTATTCTATGTGCTTATAAGTATTCAAAGAACTCATCCGATCTATATTCTCCCCCATTATCTGTATGTGAACACTTGATTTTGTGTCCTACTTCAGTTTCAACCTTATTTTTGAATTCCTTAAACTTATCAAGTGCCTCCGATTTTTCTTTCATTAAATCCACCCAAACATATCTTGAAAAGTCATCTATAAAGGTAATCATGTACCTGTATCCGAATATAGATGCTTGCTTTACTTTGCCAAAGACATCGGAGTGCACGAGCTCGAGTGGCTCCTTAGCCTTGAATGTGGACTCCTCGTAAGGAAGTTGATGCGCCTTCTCATATTGGCATCCCACATAAACTATGTTATCTCGAATCTCAAGTTTTGGGAGACCTTTCACCATTGATTTTTGCATCATCACCTTTAATTTTTGATAACTCACATGGCCAAGTCTTGCATGCCATAGATCTACTATCTCATTTTTTCTTGTTTTATCCATATATTCATCTTGGGCTGACATCACATATACAGACTCCAGCCTTTGTCCTTCCATAAGTGGGGGAGATGTGGGTTTGAGGTTAGGGTACACCTTCACATCTTTAGGCCCAAAGACCACATAGTTCCCCGAGGATGTAAGTTGGGACACTGATAATAGATTCTTCTTCATTCCAGGCACATGATAGACATTTTGTAGTTGCACTCTATGCGGGCTGAATCGAGGAGCAATTAAAGTATTGCCTATATGGGTGATTGGCATTTTAGAGTCGTTTGCCGTTGCCACAACCCGATCTCCTTTATATTCAATTATGCTTTGAAGCTTATTCACATCTCCTGCCATGTGATTCGAGCAATCCACAATCCAATCATCTTGATAGTTGATGGATTTGTTGCTTGTTGTGACAAGAGCGCTTTCTTGTTTTAGCTCCTTGGCGCATGATGTAGCTGCTTCTGCATCATTTGCCTGATTACTCTCTTTTATTGCAAAGGGTGCCTGGAAGTCCCAATCTTCTTCACTATCATTGTTTGTGAAAGTAACTACATTACCTTCCACTTGAGAGGATTTGCAGTCTCGAGCAAAATGTCCTTTCTTGTCACATTTGTAGCATCGATCTTCTTGACGATATCTGTTTCCTTTCCTTTCTCCTTGAGCTTGATGTGCTCCCCCTCGAGATGGACCTCGTCTATGCTGTTGTTGCTCTCTTGGTTGCCTTCTTCCTGATGATTCTTCAACGCTATTGTCCCTCCTTACTCTCGTACCTTGACCTTGAGTGCTCTCCTTTTTATGAAGAGAGCATTTTCTTCATCCTTTATTGAGACGTTGGATATTTGTTTGTCTAGGCCTTCTTGGTTGGCTAAGATACTTTCCAACTCTGTTAAAGAAGGTTGAGTTGCCCAACCCCGAGTTGCCGTGACAAGACCACTATATTTGGGGTCCAAACCTCTAATAATAATTCGACGCATTCTAGTCTCATTAATTGCACTTTTAGCATCTGTCTTCTGAATTTCATCACATAGGGATTTAACTTTTGTAAAGTATTGGCTTACCGTCATGTTCCCTTACTTGATGGACATGAGCTCATTCTCCAATTGCTGTAACTTGGCTTCATTCTTCTTTGTGAAGAGTGTTTCTAAAATACCCCAAGCATCACTTGGCGTTTTACAATCCTTGATTTGATGTAGAAACTCGTCCTCCACTATGACGGAGAGTACATACATAGCACTTCCCGCCTTGATCTCCCACTTCTTTTTCTCCTTTGGATTTGTTGGCACAGTTTTCTCATCACCGTTAACGATATCCCACAAATCTTGCCCTTTTAAATAGTACTTGATACATGCGAACCAAGTACTATAATTGCTCCCGTTGAGCTTCTCAAGTGAGCTAGGTGAGGCCGAAAGATCTGCCATAGTAACTAGGTAAATGCCCAGCACTTGACCAAGAAGATGTGGTCCCAGACCAACAAATTTCACAGTCCCTGACAGTACCGGCAAAGACTCCCTTATACTTCGGTCCTTGACCGAAACTGCCAAATGAGAACTAGCTCAAACAAGGCTCCCAAAACCTTGCTCTGATACCACCTGTTGAGAGTGAGGAGCCACAAGTGGTTTGGTAAAAGACACTACTTTAATTATACTCTTAAATGGAATGTACAAAGAGTGAGCAATACTTAGTACTTTCTCTGAACTATGTGGGTGACCTCTCTCTCACACTCTTGAAGGACTCCTCTCTTTCACTCTTTTGTAGTGATATCTCTCAATCTTATTTTGGATTGCCTATATAAGGAGACATCATCTGCTATTTACACTAACTCCACCTCCTTAAGGTATGGTGGAGATTTGTGACAAGTGTCATAATCTTACAAGGCCTAGTATTATATACCTCAGATTTTGCTTAGGATTTTTCTAGTAGATAGAATAATATCTTAGATATTACTAATACCTAAAATACTCTAAGAAAATATCTTAGATATTTTACAAAGGTCTAGAATATCCTAAGTAAAAATCTAAATGTTACATTCCTAGAATTTTTATATATTAATATCTTACTTTTAAAATATTCTCTTATAAAGTGGGTGATGATTTTTTATTTTTGACAAATCTACCCCTCATTGTAGATAACCTAACGATAATGCAGGCCTAATTATTCAAGAAGTAATATAATCGAATATACGTCACAATCAAATTCTAAAAATGTTGATATACAGAGAGGACTTCGCTGCCTGTGTATACTCTTCCCCGTCTGACAAACAAAAAGGAAAGTGGGCACACAAGGGAAGAAAAAGAACCCTGTTGTTTACGCCTCTATTTCATTTGATAAAAGACACACAAATTAAACCGTTACAGCACAAGATCATGCCCACGCTTCATAGTTCTACCACAAAATCAAAAAGGTAATACAAAAACTTGGTAGCCTGGTCAGCTTGGCTAGCCATGGACTTCAAGTAATACACCATCATCTTCTACACCAAAGGCCCTGCGGGTAGATGAAAGTTCGATTCTGTCCCAATCAAAACACAACAGGCTTCTGTGCTCAGTGCAGCTTGACATGAACTTCAATAAGATCATCGTCTTCCATTCCAAGGCTCTTAGGGGTAGATGCTGGATCTATTTTATCACCGTCAAAACAAAAAACAAGCTTCTGTACATCAATCTTCGCCTTTTCTGCATACCTTTTGAACAACTGCTCAAACCTCTCATCCTAGAACAATGACAACAAAAGATCACATAAGGACAAGGCAGAATGGGAAGCATAACCACATCACAATGATCCAACGATTGGTACAGTTCCACTGAATCAATAGAAAATAGAGCACGACCAGAAAGTTCCACAAGTAAAAATCATTTTGGGACTTTTAACTGATAGCAATCCACCTAAAAGGCATCCACAACCACAAACACATGCATTATCTCACCCTAAAAATAAGGGCAAAATCATTCACAATCTCCGTGACCAGAGACATGATTCAGATGTATAAACAAAATCAAGAAATGTCACAATATTTTTCTCAATTCATCTTCTTGTTCTAGTTTTCCAGGCAAAGTGGGTCATAAAAAGGGATGGGGTGGAAACTTGACAGAGGATAAATTTTCCAGGAACATATGCAGTTAAATTGACATATCCCATTTGGTTGCCCAAACTTTTAGTGCCCACCGATCCACCTTTGGCCCTCAACCAAACAAAACCAAAACCCAACGGTTACAGCAAAGTCCCGCTCTCGCGTGACCTGGGGGCTGCGGCTTCGATAGTACACTCTTTGGCATATAATAGAGTAGAAATGAGACTATTTCTGATGGGCCCTACATGTGAAAAGACCTCAGCTGCCTACTAGTTGAAGTTCAGAACAAACCAGGTAAAAGAAAAATTGTCATGAAACATTTTACTTTAGTCCACCATAATCCAAACTAAACTTGCCCAGCAAATCAGCAATGACAGTGTGTGGCATTAAATTGGCATCAGGCTTCCCTAACAAAGAAATAGGCATTGGGCTATTAGGAGGAAGCGGAAATTTGCCGTTTAAACAATGAGATAGAAATGTACCGCAAAGACTCGGTATTGCTTGGTTTCATTCTTGTCTTGGATAGATATGACGATTTTGGCTCGGTCAGATAGAGGCTTTGGCAGCTCTTCAGTAGCTTTCTGTGGAGAAGAGTGAGACAAAGTGGCAGCTGCCTTTTTTGCTGCTTCCTCCACCGCTCGTAATGCATCCTCAGTTGATTTGGCTAGTGATGCCAGCTCCTGCTTTCTAAGCCTGCAAAGGTAACAATTCCTAAAAGGACAAGTTCCATTCTATACACACCCCCTCCCCCCGCAAAAAAAAAAAAGGCAAGACAAGATGTGACCACAAAAAAAAATCTTTTAAAAAAAAGGGAAGCAAACACATATGCAGCTTCAAAGACACTAGAGAGCTAATAATTCCCTCATCAGAGGTGATTTTCTCTGAACACCCAAATTTAATGCTTACTTCTATAAGATATTAGATATGTATGCACTCTAAGGAAAAGCATTTCACAGAGTTGTTTTTCCATAAGCAAATTCCAAGAGCAACCAACACATCAACCTTCACGACCATCCTGAAGGCATCAATCTCCATATATTCAAGACCATATTGTCAACAAATCATAATAATAAGGACCTAATGAAAATTAAAGACACATGTAGTACCAAGAAAAAAGAAAAGAATGAACATGTTTCCTGGTTACCATGATAAGGCTTTGAGAACTATGGTAGCAAGAACATGTATTCATTTTTGCTATTGCTACAACCATTGGATAAGGTTTGATATACCTGTTGCCACCATAACAAGGCTTTGAGATCTCCAATGAAAGATTTTCAACTATCTCGATTGGATTTCACTACTAACAGTCCAATACTCTTGGCTTTGCCATCATATCCGCTCAACTTAGGTTAGATCCGGTGCTCCAAGAACCAATAATATGGGCACAAAATAAAGAATCGTGCTCTCCCTAGCAAGGCCCAACACGCTACATCTATCAACTTCCCAAATTCATCATAATGGCTCCTCCCTTCACTACTGAGCTGTATCATTAGGCAAGGAAGCACTAGGAATAGGGTTCTATCTGATGCACACTGCTTAGAGGTAATCCTGAGGTTAACTTTTAGGAGAAGTCTTGAAACCTCTTGATTAAAGCTCTGCATCATGTGAAGTATGGAATTCCCTTGCTCTCTCAAACAAGTCCAACCACCAACAAGGCAATGATCAGTTTGCATTTGCTGAATTGGCTTAGTTTTTAAAGGCATGAGGCGCACTGAAGCATAAAAAATTCTAGTTGAGGGATGCGCCAAAAGTACAATGCATCATGAGGCACACATTATTCCTGAAATGCTCAAAAACCGTTTCAAATATATTTCAAACAAAAGAAAATTCAACAGTCATCATCATATGAGTGATTAACATCAGATACTCACGTGACAGTCAATGTATGACAACTAGTCTTTAAGAAACGATGACACAGCATAATTTTTGAAATTTGGAGTTATGTAGTTTGATTTCTTAACATACTCTAGTAACCTAAACATCAATTATTACATGTACATAAATAAATCACTTTTGCAATTCATTTGAATTTATTGAGTTTTTTTTGGGTTTTTGGGGGGGGGGGGGGGGGGGGGTTAGTGTCACAGGTTCACAGACAGAATGAGAGAGCCTGAGAATTGCCATGGTCACTTTGCCCACTGCCTACCAGCGCAATTCAAAGGCTTTTCATGGTATTTCTTTCCATACAATCCCCCCCCCCTCCCTTTCTTCCGACAGAAGCACATCCATCCTGAACTTCTTTCAATTGGGGTAACCTCTAACAAATATATTTTTGAATTTTGATAATGATCAATATCCCAAGAACTTCGTGTTAAAAATCGTATCACACAGTAACGGTGCAACACTAACGTATTTGAGCTCCTCTTTGAACCTTACTCTCCTGGGGTCTATGAAGCCAAGCCTCAAGGGACGCCTAAACTTCTACTGTTCTCCTTATTGCACAAATAGAAGAGCACGAAGCATCACAAGAATAGGACTGTCGCTTGCATGTTTTATTTGCTGACACACCTTCTAAGACCGCGAGGACCTTTTTTATTTGCCTAGCAATTCAGTATTACCTTTACTACTTCCCTTAAGTTTATTTAGGTTTCAAATAAGTAGTTCTTCCTGGCTGCTTTTGCTTTGAGAAGATAGTTTTCTTGGAATTTAGAATATCATCAGTATAAAATAATCATAAAGAAGGAGAAAGAACAAGAAAACAAGCCAACATGACCTATATAAATAAATGTCAACTCGAGCCCAATTATGACTCCTACTCATCTGAATGCATTGGAATATAGAAAGAAAAGAGATTCCACAGAAGAGCTTCATCAAGGGACTAAATGATAGTCGACAACCGCAATGCTAAAGATGCTCCATCAAGCCTTATCCTTCTTCCAATTTTAGTGAATTTAAGTTATTGTGTTTGATGAATTTAGTATTACCTTTGCCATTGAATACAAAACTAGGCATTGTTCTGCCACCGACAATGACATGATTATCATATGCCTAAAGTCTTCCAAGTGAAACAACCATGAACTTCTTATGCAAAATTACCATGGCATTCACCTCATACACTTAAGTTCAATTTCTAAGAGATGCAGGGTAGCGAATCAAGATTGAATAGTACAATAAGCTTCGCCCATACGCATAAATTATTGCACCTCATAGGTACATCTGCTCTGGGAAAGTACGACGTGTATACCCACAAAGGTTCTTGAAAAAGAACATTATCTAATGGACTGTTTTCTCTTGTGTTCTAAGGAGATGATTTTTCAAACTAAAGATAGAAAAAGGAGAAAGGACGGGCGGAAACACTACTTTAAAAGCTTTTCAATGGTGAAGATACTATGCATTCTGATCTATGTGAACAAGGGCATTTCAAGGGGTACTATACTTCAAGTTCTGTAGTATAGCAGAAGAGGATATTAAAAAGGGATTGAGAAAAAATGAAGACCACAAAGGTAGTAGGTCCGAACTATATAACTATAGAAATATGGAATACTCAGGAGAAAAAGACTCAACTGGTGAGTAGGTTATATGATGTCATTTTCAGCATCACAAAGATGCCAGAAGAATGAGGAATGACCATAGTTATCCTATTGTACAAAAACAAGGATGATATAGAAACTTGCAACAACTATACAAGCATCAAGCTACTTAGTTACACAATGAAATTTAGAGAAATTAAGAAGAGGTTAAAGAAGGCCATAATAATATAGAACTGGATTGCTTTTATTCTGGAAAGATCAACCACAAAGGATATAACTTTGAGAGAAAGGGTGATTAAAAGGAAGGACATAACAATATTAACAGAAGGTTGTCTGTACTCAGTCTAACATCCTTACACCTGTAAAGATTCCCTAATATATATCTTTAATAACATGGATTTAAGACAGAATAGGCATAACAAATTCCAGGAGGAGACTAGTTAAAAGAAAAAGACCAACATTCAATACCCAACTTTTACTATTTTAGGTAATTAAAAACTTTAAAAAGCAAAATACAACCCAAATAAGGAGAGAAATCATGCAAAGAAGGGGGGGGTTGTTACCTCAATTCCCTAATAGTAGAATCCTCCTCAAGCTTTGAGACAAGCTCTAAATTCTTCGGAGGAGGAGGCAACCAATCCTCCTCGTCCTCACAATCAACTACTTCAACAGTTTTGCCCTCATTAGTTTTATCTTCCTTAGTGTTACCCTAAAAACTCCACCGAATGAATCGCCCAAAAAAGAAAAACCCAACATCAAAATCAAGGCAGAAAACAAACCCATAACCATAACTGAGAACGAGATGTAGAGAGGAAAGAGAAATACAGTATCAGAGTTGGAGGTTCTTCTCCGCTTGGGAGCAAATTGAGGGGAAGAATCTGAGTCATCTGCCATGAAAACACACTAATTCAAGACTATAAACAACAACAATAATAACAACACTACCACGAAAAAGAAGAAGAAAAAGAAAAAAGAAGGAAGGACCTTCAAGGCAGATGAAATTAGTGGGTTGAACGCGGCGGTAGTCGAATAACGGTTCGAGTTCTTCAGTTGAATCGTCCTTATCATTATCAGAAGATGAAGAATTGAAACAAATTGAATTCAATTGATTGAATTAATCGAATTTCTACAAGCAATCAACTGTAAAATCAATGAAAATGATGTCAATTATTCTGTAAAGAAGAAGATTACTCACCATCTTCGCTCTAGATTCTATCAATGTCCCGCCGAATCTCTCTCCTCTCTCTCTCACTTGGTGCGCGCACACGCAACAACAACAGAAGTGAAGAGGGGATTCAAACTTTCGCAAAAATACTAGCCCAGTTATATTTATACACCCAAAAAAACAAAAACAAAACCCAAAAAAAAACGAAGCCCAATTGGCCTTTTTAAATCTTTGAATTTGAAAATATACGTTTACAAGTTTATTACTAAAATCAAACTATTGTTAATTCATAAACGAAATCGAGCTTTTTTATTACATATTTTTTACTTACATCTGAGTCCGAAATCTTTTTAAAAATAAATAAGTGTCAAATTATTTGAATAAACTTACGTATATTTCAGTAGCTAGAACTGTTTATTTTAGTATAATGGCCGAGTTTATTCCAAGTGCTTTGTCTGTCTTCTTATTTAATTTGTAAAAAAGTTTATTCAAAGTTATTTTCTTTTTAATGCCCGAATTCTAAAATCACTACTGGAGCTTCAAAATTGGAAGATTATGAAAGTTATTGAGCAACTTTTTACAATTGTGAATTGAACCATGAACTAAGGCTTATAAACAAACCTTAAATAGTTTGTAAAATAATAAATTTTTACTAAGACCATGAATATTTCATATAAAGATACGTTAGTTCAACAGTAACACATTATAAGGGTACTCGTATAACTTAACAGACCCACCAATTTTTTATAGTTTAGCTCCATAATTGATCAGGATACATTAATTATTTGACAAAATCAAAATTTGTAACCGTTTAACGACAAAAAAAGTCTTGGAAATTTATATAGTTCCTTATTTATATACTTGATCAAGACAAGGAAAGAACTGGAAGAGAACGAAGAATTGAATTTGTTTACTACTGTTTGAAATTAAAACTTGGCTCCGAATTAAATCACGCTTGCTTTAATAATTGACATCAAGATGTATTTTTAACATTTTTAATTAGGAAAAACATCAAATATAAGTTAGGCTAGTTAATGTATTCCTACTTGCAATTAATGTGGAGCCAGTCCAGGTAGATAACCATTAACTATAAAAGAAAATGAGCAATAAATACTAAGAACTCTATAATGATTGCATAAATCTCTGTAGAGTTTCCTTAATTAATTTGTTAACTAGGATTTAAACCCATAATTATTATCTTGCCAAGGAGTTTTTTTAAATATCAAATCTTGCCAAGGAGTATTAACAGTGAAATACAACAACAACAACAACTACTTTCAGTGTGAGTTTCGCTTTCGCAGGGTCTAGGGAGAACCAGCTATAGGCAACCTTACTCCTACCAGTATTCATACCCATAGAGAGGTTGATTCCTAAAGACCCACAACACAGTTTTGGGAAAACGGTTTACAGAGGAAACGATTGTGAACCAAGTTACCAACTGGGGAGAAGGGTAAGTAGAGCAGATAAACAAGGAGCGGGGACATACCTCAACAAACCAGTGGCGTTAGAAGCCAGCACAGCCTAGCCAAGCACGACCTGCAGACAAGCACACATAAACCCGCCCCACCCCATCGAAGCTACAGCCACCTACGGAGCCGGTCCCCTACAATCAAAGACTCTAATCCTATCCCGCTACAATCTTCTATCCTGAGCCATGTCCTCCGTCAAACCAACAACTCTCAGGTCCTCTCTATTAACAGTGAAATAATTTGATAAATTAAATCAACCCCAAAAAGACTAGATTTTTACACACAGATTAGTTCAAATGGTTTGACACTTGTTATCTTTAAGTAAGGTCTCTGATTCGAGCCTTGTAAATTGAGAAAATTTATGATGGGAGAGCTCTACCCTTATAGCACCAACAGTAGCCCGACTCCAGTGAAATGGAGGATCCAAAAGCCAAAATTAAAAAAAAATACAATTTACTAAAAACCACTCAACCTTTTTTTTTTTTTTTTTGCCCTCCTTGTTTGTTTTTAAAATTGCATATGGATTCTTTTATAGGATTATTAGACCAGAATATGGAGTCAAGCAGACCTCCAACGTACATAATAATCAGTTAGCTACTGAAGTACCTCAAACATTAAGCGAAACTACATGTGGTGTTGACGCTCTAGTTATAGTAGACATTATATCGCTAGACTTAATTGATAAATGGTTTGTCTAGTTAGTGTCGATCTTAAAAATACAGGTAACGTTGGCCAAAAAGTTTCCAAGTCAAGTCAATTTCAACCGGCTCTATTCTAATCCGAGTTAAAAATTGATTACCCATTCTCAGATCCTAATAAATTTTCCCGGATCAACATTACCTTAACTCAAAATTGTACTGCACAATTTCATATTCCAGACTGAAAAAATAAGTACATGTCCATTTTCCTAGGTCAACTAGTTAGGGATCATGTTGTTGACCCCTTAGTACTAGTCCTCACACATTAAATAGCCCTTGGGGGCTCTCATGCAAAGTGGAGGAAAAAGAGTGGGAGGAGGGGTTTTCTGTGGTCTATTGTGTTTGGACTTATACTCATGAAATCCCCCTTTTTCTGTATGAAATTCAACACCCTGATCTTCAGTGTCTTCCTCCTTTTCTTCCTTCATTCAGAAGCAATTCAAAACTCAAATTCCTGTGTTACCTTCCTGTTAATTTGCCATAACTTTAGTCTATATAAATTTTATTTACTTGTTCAAAGAAAAAAAACCCACCAAGGGGAATTGAAGTGAAAGAAATAAAATTAATGGAGAAGAAGAAAGATTATGAGTATGAGATGCCAGTCCCAGAAGACGTAAAAGGAATGCATATACTGTTGATTGATCCTGACATTTCTTCTCTCATGCACACCTCTTCCATGCTTGAAGAGGCTACTTACAAAGGTTGTATATGTATATCTCATCTCTCTTATTTTTCCCCTTTTTTTGGGTTTTCTTCAATTCTGTTTCTTCTCAGGCTCTGAGAGTATTGTTGTTTGGTGTAAGATCACAGGTGGGAGGGATACTTGACAGTTACTCAACCAGGAAAGTTGATCTTAGATGGAATTGGATCTAAAATTCTCTCTCTCACTCTCATGGTTTTTTTTTTTTGGGGGAGGAAATTTTCGGAATTTGAACGTTTTATATTGACTTATGTCTCATGTTGGCCGGCAAATCTATAAGGTGGGGTCGGCAAGAACCGACATTTGTTCAATTTAGAATCTTTACTCGGCTTCTTTTTGTCGCTTCATGCGCTGTCATTGACTGATAGATCTATATATGCGGAGTTGGTGTATTGATTTCTGACACGTTTTATGTAAGAATACCAATAATATAACGTCTCTGTCAATAGTATAATAATGAAACTTAAGCTGAGTTTTCAATAAAATTTTACATAAAACGGAATTGAGCCCAAAAATAAAAAAGAAAAAAAAAGTTCAACTTATATCACATTTTTAATGACCTTGATTATTTTCATTTTCTCTCTTTTTGAGATCTGCTACTGTCTTGAACATGCGTGAAAACTACAAGAACTTGAAGAGTTTTTGCATATGCATTTTTGTGCAAAATCAACATAGTTGTGGTACAATGCTTTGTGTAAAGTAAGGATGCAATCAAAACTGTGATACATTACAATCTCAGATTTTCTATTCACTCTGAAGGGTTGATGATAAAGTATGAATTCAATCTCCATGAAGATCAGTTGAAAATCAAGACATTCATATTAGAACACAGCATTCTAGCATTTAGTCGTTGTTTAGGTATTTATAAATTGTTTCCTAAAAATTATAACTTTTGATCTTTTTCGGTACAGATGTCTTTTTTTCTACCATTCGAACTAAATAAAATTATGAAGGAGTTAATACTCTTTATGTCAATGTATTTGCGCATGAGGAATATCATAAAAGAAACCATATACTATGCACTTCTCATAATGTTGAAACCATATTAAGAATGGATTTGTATGGTAGGGCAATTACTATTGTCCAATTTCTTATTTTCAAGGAATTTATGGTTTGCAATAAACTATCTTGTTGAATTAATCTGCGTTTTGGTAGTATGTATGATATTTCTAAAGTTCAATCAGTCCACTTGTGCTCACCCCTAGAGTCATCACTTCCACTTGATTCTACATGAAATTTGCTCATGTAAGATAATTGATAGTGGGTACTCAAAGATTTTGCAGTTACGAGTACTGCTGTACCGGATGTAGCTCTATCCATGATGCAAGAAAGGGTGAAACAATATGACCTGGTCATGGCTGCGGTACAAATGCGAGGAATGGATTGTCTTACATTCCTTAAGGCCACAAAGGAGGTGTCCAACATCCCTGTTGCTCGTACGTTTCAACGAACCTTATTTTTTTCTTCCTTTTTGATAATTGAGGGGCAATGCATGTAACGTCTGGCTGACAGACCTATTAAACAGGTAAGCTGTATTGAGTCAATACACGCGAAACCTCAAGACCAAGATAGCCCTATGCATTAATTAGACTACATTATTGAGTTCTTTGACTGATGACTTCATTTTCTACAGTGATGTCATATGAAGAAGATTTGCAGTTGGCCATAAGAGCTATTCAACTAGGAGCCTGCCATTACTTTGTGAAACCTTTGAGCAGAAACGACATTCGATCTCTATGGCAATTCATCGTCAGGAAGGCGAGGGATATACCAAGAGCTATACACTCAAATGAAGCCATTGCGGGTCACACAAATGCAAGAGGAGTTGTGTCACTTGCCCCGAAACCTCAAGATTTGAAAGGGAAAGGGAAAGAAGTTATGATGGACGCAGAGGCGATCCTAGGACATGAGAATCCTAGAAGAGAAGTTACAGTCCCGGATGGTGATGGTATGGATGCTGATAAGGAAAGTCGAAAGAGAAAACGATCCAATGATGGGAGCAAGAAGAAAGGGAAGAACAAGAAGAAAGAGAAATGTGGAGGAAGATCTAACAAGAAAACTGTCAAATGGAATGCTGAGCTTCATGCCAAGTTTATGAGGGTACTTATGATGGATAGTGCACAAGGTGGTAAGTATCATCAGTTTCCTTAGAAATGATACTGAAAAATCCTAAACTGCTATATATTTTGTGATTCATAAGTTTTTGGTTTTAGTAATTAGAACTAATTTGATTGATGACTTCCCCTAATCTGCTGTCAACTTCATTGCGTTCAGCAATTGCAGGACTCAGGGAGCAAGCTTGTGGTGCAACAGATGTGACAGACTTACCTCAGACAACTAGCCATAATCAGGTTACTCTTGCTTGAGACATATTCATTATTTTAGCTATTATACTTGTAAACTAGCTTGGTCAAGAATAAGAGATACCATCTTAATCAAGACAAGGCCTTGATCACTCGTTGGGTTAAAACACCACCCAAAAGGTTGATTAAGACTCGATCACCACTTTACATAACCAAGGTAAAGATGAGCGAGAGAGTATCTAGAGAAGCGGAATTCTAGCTCAACTTTACGTCCTAGAGGGTCTCGCATTCACCAAAGAAGCCTAAATTAGTCGTTTCACACAAAATACACTAGAAAACTTTGGCCTATCACAAATTGGAGACCAAAAAGTTAGGAATTGCAAAAAGTTAAGATGATATCCAAACTGTTGCTGCCAATCGCTATTATATCACAAGGTCTGAATTCAAACCTTCATATCTACTGTATCCCTTACCCAAAATGGATGCAATAAGAGTTATTCGAAAGCTTAGGACTTTTGAGGTTTCATATGGTACTGTTAGACCCTATTGATTTTTATCATTTCAATGATGTGGCCAAAACAATCTAAGTGGTCACAACTGAATGTGTGCAGCACAGTTTTTTGGTTTTTGGCTCCATTTGGAGATTATCACCTAATTTAGCCTTGATTTTTGTGGCCTCAAAGTCAACACAAAAGGGATGCCAAAAATTAGAATTGCAGCCTCCTAAACTATACTTAAGCTTAAGTAATTATATTTACAAAACCGGGTTACTTTAGACTTATTTGAGCTAACCTTCTGAATTTGAACTGCCTCTTAAGGAGGCAAATGAGATCCTGAAGACTTCAAACTTGCTTTATTTGAAAGATAACGTTGTAGTCTTTAGACAGTGACTTCCGATGATTCTTTGACACATTTTGGCACCTCTCTTACCCTCTTTTGAGCTTACAGCATCCTCGTTAGCACCTTGATCCTTTTTTGAGGTGCATGGACAACAGAGTATGAGGCATTTAATTATTTATTTAAACTATTCGTGAATTTTATCCTTTGAAATGATGATAAGAGTCTTTCTAATTAAGAAGTATCACATATGAATCTCACTCATTTTATACTAAGTTATTATGCAAAATGCATGCAGTGTAAGCTCCATTTCATGTAATTATATAAGAAGACACAATAAAGAACATAATAAACACTTGTTTAATAATTGTGCTCCCCCTCCCCTTGAGTTACAACCCATTTCCAACGGGTGGGCGCGTACCACTTAAAAAGAAAATTACAAATCATGTCACCAAACTTTCAATCATTAGTATTAATATGAATATTTGGTCAAGTTAGATCCTTAAGACTCATTAAATCTGTGTTACTTATACTCTTCATCTCATCCCATATGCCTATGGCAGGCCCTTAATACTCCCACCCACAAGAGACTAGTACTTGAAAGTTCCTCGGGAGCAAAAAGATGCAAAGTTTAGCTGCCCATTAGGAGGGATAATAATCCAGATAGTGTAGTCACACTTCAGATGTTGTCATGGTTTCCTCCAAGAGCAAGGCAGAGCCACAACCAGCTAGCAAAGAAATGCAAATTATCCCTCCAAACAGATCAGAAAATAAGCTTTAGTAACACAACAAAGAAAGAGCAGAAACAAACACAATAAACTTGTCATAGGGAACTATAAATCTCTCTGTTAGGGCAAGTAACTTATCATGCTTTTCATCAATGCAATTGTTCTTGGCTTTTCGCAATTTGCTTCGAGGTAGCAATTTGGATTTTGATTTGGATTTGGGACTTGTCAATTGCAAGAGTCAGTACGTACTTTGTCGTTGCAGTTCTTTCTTCATTCTTCGTTCCTTGTTCACCCTTTTCAGTGTGCCATACATACATTTTACCCTACAGATTTCCAAAGAACAGCTTAGTCATCCTAATATCGACGCACCAGTGGAACCAAGCATAGGTCAAACTTCAGTTGGACAACAGCGGCAGCAAAGAGGGGCCGGAAGTTCAAGCTCTGAAAAAGCACTTGATCCCAAGCATGCTGAAAATATACTTCAAATCTCAGAAGCCCCTCTTGGACTGCAATCTCAGAGCATAGCCAATACTTGCCCTGCTGTATGGGCAACCAGTGTAGGCTTAAATGTGGCAGACGTAGGCAAGTTAATAGGTGGAGGAAGAGGAGGATACACCACTGGCAGGCCAAGTTTCAATTCAAGGTCGCAGCTCTTGGGCTCTGGTGGCTTGAACCTTGGAACCCAAATCACTCAAATGGGGCTTGCAGCGAGGGAAAACCCTAACAGGGAGGCTTCATTCTTGTACAATACCAACAACCGATTTGGGGTTGGAGAAACTAGCAACAAGAACCTTGAGGTCTCTCAATCAGGGGGGGTTCTCATGGAAAGAATTGATCAAATCAGACGTGCATACAGAGCAAGCAGTGGATCAGGTATGCATCGCCTTTTAACTTTTCTTTTTCAAATTTTAGGGGTGTTCGCCCACCTGTCTCCAGTGGTTTCATGTTACTCCAACTCTTCACTTTACTATACTATTCCTGTCTTCAACCCTTGACATTCGGGCAATGGTACACCACCTAACACTCCAAATTACATTGGAAATCTGCAAATTTTCTTGAAAATAGCAGAGTTTGACACTTGGACACATATCTATATCGGACACTTGAACCAGAATTCAAGTAATAGTATGGTCTTATAAGAAAATATCTTCTGAATAGGTGAACATCGGGGGTGAGGGGTTTCTCGGAAAATGATTTGGACCGCTATTCTTAAATATCTTTTTGGATAATCATTTTCCAATGTCCCATGAAAGACTGGACAGTTTTCTGTTGCGAATTTGTTTTCCTCAAAGATCATGAGTTTTCTAAAACTTCACTTTCCTTTATGCCAAACACCCCAATAGAGAAGTTACATTAGAGGCTATATAAACTGTGAACCTGATAACAGGGACAGCAAGAACTCTATTCAACACACAGGCTAGCAGAGGAAGTCAAGCACAAGGGACTAATGACCCTAGACAGAACCAAAATCAGGCAAATTATGCAATAAGTCTCGAAACAATTGAAAGCAGGACGTCAGGCAGAAAGAGAAACCACTCACAATATGAGAATTTCAGCATTGGACTCGCTGCTAGTTCATTGGAGCTGATGAGCAAACAGACTGATTTGTTCCGAAACAACATGGTTGAAAATATCAGCCACATTGGGTCAAGTACTAACTCTATGAACGTCGGATTTTATCCTCCACCTAAGGGGCACCAGCAAAATCCAGCACCAACTGCATTGCAGTTCTCATGTGCATCATCAGAGAATTATGCCCCGTCTATTACGCAGACCAATAGCAATGTACAAATAGAACCAACTGGGCTCGTCCAGGCTCCAAATCATCCCATTACTAGCCCTAACGGCAGCTTTTTTGGTTCAACAGAAATGATGTTTGCTATTCCCACCTACCATGCAGCTCAATTCTCAGGCGCATCTTTGGGTTCAAGGGAAGTGCCATTCCTGAATCCAAACCCAAAGACAGCTCAATTTTTAAGCACATTATCAGAAGCTTCTGCTCCATCTCTCATGCAAAATGCTAGCAACTTGCAAATGGAATCAACTGGGTTTTTCCAGGCTCTCGATTATCCCCTTTATAGTGCTAACAATGGTGGCCTTTTAAATTCAAACAACGTGCCAACAGGGATAGAGGGTACTAACCAGGAGCTAGATACCTTACAAGGAGTGCCTTTTGAAGCTGGCTTAGCTAACCAGGCGGAGAAACCGACAAATGATTTCAATGGGCAAAACCTTGGAGGATTTGCAAGCATCAATTCTAGAGAAGGATTTCAGACAAGTGCACAAGGAAGCAACTCAGAGCAAACACCTATTGATGACGCTGCCTTGGATGAAATTTTTGCTGAGGTTCATTATCATCATTATCATTATTATTATTTTTGTTAATTCATTATTTTTATTTTAGTTTTTGATGCTTTGCACTTAACTATCATAGGGTATTTTTATCTAATGATGCTATATATAAGTATTTAATGCTTCTGCTGGCTGAAGTGTTTCAAAATGGTTTCGCTCATCATCAGTCTCTTTACCTCCGTGGATGCTTATAGGGATAAGGTTGCCTACGTTTGGATCCCTCCATACCGTGCAAAAGCAGGGTCCATGCTAGGAGTCATTCTTCTTCTTGTTCTATTTCTTGCTAAACTTCTATTGGAGGAAACATAATAATTCAATTTTATTCTCAATCTTTTTTTAAAAACTTGCTGAACAATTTGTGCAGTTGCGGCCTCATTTTGTAGATGGTGATCTTGGGAGCTCAGGTTCCAATATCAACAACATCAGGTGATGCAGACCCTTACTCATCAGACAAAAGAATACAGGGACAAAACAACACAACAAGGACGGATAATCAAAGATATTTGGGGTGTGTTTGCCCCCTTGTGATCATAGTATTTGAATACAAAAGGCATAAAACTTTAGACAGTTCCTTTGCATTAATCCCATGGGGATAATTGTGTACTTGTGTCATCAATGGTTTTAGAAAACTTGGTAATGTTCCCTATAGGATAATTGTGAACTTTTGCCGTCATTTGCCAGTAGATTCAGTGACATTTAGTATTTTGGTAGAATAAGTTTATGCACAGTGCAAGTTTCCATTATGGTGATAGGAACATGATGGGGAAAACATTTGCATCTGATTTCTCTGTCATGTCATGCATGGACAGCCATGAATGAAATCCATGCATCTTTGCTATAATCGGTAACTAATAGTATGATATGCCAATAACAAGAGAGAAAATAGGGTATGTTCAGTTTTGAAGGTGTGAATTGAGAGAGAAAATGGGGTGAAGGGAAAGATGAAGCAGGATAAGAATATTTGGGCAAAAGTGAACCTGCGATCTTGAGAAGCTGTACATGTAGCCTACACGCCACAGGTGACATTCTGTCAGGAATGTGCTTTTACGATTCAGAATGCATTCATGATATGTAAGAATCTCATCAGATAAGAGGGTCGAGAATGATCGGTAACAAGTGTCAGACACTTCCAAAACATTCTAGATTTCTGGAGAGTAGACTTGGCAAGATATAAATTACCTGAGGGAACTTAGTAGGCCGTACGAGTAGTTTCATTCTCAAGCAAGCTAAGTTTTGAGAGGGATTCTTCACAGTCTGCAAGACCTTTAGCCTAGCATTCTACAGTAATTGAAATGAATCTGACGATTATGTGATGTGCAGAAGGCATGAGCAATCTTGGTATTGGGGAAAAATGAATGTATAATTCATCTTTCACATTGTCTACGAAACCATGGGGTGGACAGGGTTACATTCATGGTGAAATGGTTAACTGTGAATGTATTCATTGTATTACTTGTTATAACTAGTAAGAAAGAACTAAACCAAGGTAATCAGTCCTATGCAGACTCATAATACAAAGGGTATTCCAGAGAAGGGGGACGAACTCACACGTTCAGAGCACTGAAGAAAAAAATGGTAGGTTTGAGATATGGCGATCTTTTTTCTTTATCTGTCTATCAAATTTTAATTGCTTTAAGGTCTGCTAATTCTGCAAGTCGACGAGCTTTTCTTTACCTTCCATACGATTTATACTTCAAACATCAAGTATATACACGATCTTTGGGATTTTGGCATAATTGAGCATGGATGTCAGGCTTTAAGTTTCAAATGATTGGGGTTTCTGTTGATCAAATGACTTTGAATGGCATTCGGCATATACTAGATTCTGGGTACAGGTATCTCTGTGTCAATGATGGTATCCTTATGCTCTAAATTTAGAACTTTTACACTCCAGATACTACGATCAGCACGTGTATCCAATAGCCAGTACCAAGGCCCTGTAGCAGAAACCAGATCTTCTAACTAGCTATTTTTGGAGGGATTTTGATTAGGTTTCAGATGAGACCTCCAAGTTTAGTGTACGGCCAATTTGGCAGCCTCTTGATGAGCAATGATTTGGCTCAATCATGGATTTCTCCTCTGCATTCACACAGTTCGTGTAAGTCTAGTTCAGATTGGTAGAGAGTAGAATACAAATTTTGTATTATACTCAAATAATCAGCATAAGCAATATCAAAAACGAGTTTCCTGCTAGGCCAAAAGAACCACCTTGGCACTGTGTTTTATGCCAGTAGAAATTTAGGAAATTTATAGAGAGATACAGTGTGTTTGCAGATTGGATTGCCTCTATCAGTAACTTCATTTCATTATTTGAGTTCAAGGCTTTGTAAGATACTGAGCCTGGATGTAGTTTACCACCTATCGGCATCTCCTTTCTAGTCACACTTCCGTAGTATTTGGTTGAATATAATGCAATACAATCAACCTTATAATGCAGTTATGATTGTATCGTTTGCAGTAATCATAGTTACAAGATAGTTGATATTTGCAATATTCTCTTACAACTAACATGATAATGAAAATACAAGTATAAACTTATTTACATTACAAGGTTGTTTACATTAAACATTACCGTTTCCGTATCTTTACAAAAATGTTTTTATCCCTTACAATCTATTCTTCAAAACATGTCTTTTAGGTCTCTTCGAAACAAAATAACATATCTGCTTGCCCATTCACCCCATACCAGTTTAGACAGAATCCAATCTGGGCTTTCTGGTTTGTTGTTAGGAATTCAGGAAAACTTTTGAAGTGTATAGTGTCATTGCAGCTCAGACACTTCCAGGTAAGCTTGTATCATTTTCAGTACTAGTGCTGCCATTGTTCCTTTTTATCCCCGGGGGGGGGGGGGGTGTTACATATGGATATGATACTAGCACACTTTTTTTGAACATCTATGTACAAACATTCAGTCACATAAATACAAAACTATGGTGAGCATAAAAGTGTGTAGATATGTCTTGGTGCCCTGGTGCCAACCCTATTTACATAGCCTGGCACTAATTTAACTTCAGGAAGTAAAAAGTTGCTTGTACAGGAGCTAGTCCACAGTCCACAGAGATTCCTTCAAATGTTGCCACTTGGGTGCTTAAAGACATTATTTCAACTGCGAATTATAATAAGCTAATGCAAAATGTTTCTAATTCATTTGTACTGAAGTAACAGATAGTGTAGGCTTTCCAAGCTTGGATCCAATTAAAACAGTTTCTGCAATTTGTATTACAATTTAAACAGTCACCCAACTATCCGAATCTTATAACCTACCACAGTGGCACTTCGGGTATCTCTTTGATTAGGCTTAAAGCAAAATGATCATAGAAGATACAACAGCATGTATAATTAAAAATTTTAAAAGAAAATGAATAGAGAAAAAATATAGCATATGAAGCTCGTAGAATTATCATATAATTTGCACGTGGAAGTTGGAACATACAAAAAAAGAACTACAAAGGTATTTACAGTTCAAATACCTATGTTTGTGATAGGACCCTTAAACCAATGCCTGGCACTTAAAATCCAGGAAGAAAGAATGAGCAGCAGAAGACCTCCAACTGCCACAGGTGTATAGTTGAGGGTCTCCACAGTAATGGGATAGGCAACAGGCAGAGAGAACAAGACGGCTATAGTTACAACCCAGAAAACAGCAATCCAACCGACAAGAACCCCATATCGGCCTATATTAAAAGGTCCTGGGATGAAAGACTTGCGAGCCAAGGTGACCCTGAAGAAGATTGGCAGTGCATAAGCTATGTATAGCCCAATAGTTGCTATCGATACCATGGCCTCAAATGCCACCAAGCTTCCAAGAGACTGCAAAAGGTCAATTTTTGTAAAGATGATGGGAGAAAATAGGCTAATAAGACAGAATAGCTTGGCAATTTGCACTTAATATTCGGAACATCTTTTGAAATGACAGAGAGACCCACCAAGGTAAAAGTATCATAGGCATAAGAAATAGAAACAGAACGAATGCCTTCTTTTTAGCGTTTTTCCATCCACAATGTATTAACAATGTTCGTATTATTTTATATGTCAACTCTATGCAACCTAATTACTACTATTACAAAATAACGGATCATCATTCATCAATCCATTGTCTTCTTCTTCAAAAATACGAAGATGTGAAATCTCACCAGCAAGTCACTCGAATAAAAGTAATCCAAATCATGATAGCTATTTTTCCCCCTATTGGGCCTTAAATACAGCACAGAAAGGGGGGGAGGGTCCAGGTCATAGGCTTGTTTGGGTGTTTAGAAGGAAAAGACCGCCCGGGGGGGGGTGTTAGCGGCTTTGATTGTCTAACTCATTGCCATTCTCTTGTACCCTATTAGGTTTGCAATTCGAACCCGGGTTCCACGGATGGAAGGTCACAGGTGAGCCACTGGGGCACTAACCGACACTCAGTCAAACTTGCTAGTGGTCTAACAATAATCATGCCATATTTAATTACGCAACCAGTGAACATCTGTTTAGTGCACATATTGGATATTGTTCCTGTTTGTATGTGCTTATCCATATTCTGCAAAAGGAAACTAATTAATACTGCCTAAAAATAAGTAAATCGCTACTGTAATCAATCCAGGATCATTTGTATGTGCTTACCGTCAAAGCCATGCAGAAGGAGATAAAAGCAGACATCCACACTGCATTGATAGGAACCTCTTGTTTGTTCACTTTATGCCAGACCGATGAGAAGGGCATGGCACCATCTCTCGAGAATGCATAAGCCATCCTGTGAGAAGATATCCCTCAGTTTAGAAGGGTTCACGTCTTTCCATGTTAAACGGAACCAGGGAGGAGATAAACCTTTAGCGTAAAAAATGGTTACCTAGAATTGCTAGTAACTGAACTCATGCCACAAAAAAATATGGCCACAGCAACTATTCCCAAGCAAATAATTCCTCCAATTCCATTCCCAAATCTACCCTTGAATGCTAGGTAAAATACTTCTGCAATGGCATATCCACCAGCATCATTTTCACTGCTTAAAAGGTAAGGTATGTCGTTGACTGCGAAGGTGATCCCAAGGATGTATGCCCATCCTACAACTATTGAAATACCAATGGCAGTAATGATTCCTTTGGGTCCATTTTTATCTGCATCCTTGGTTTCCTCAGTCTGCAATTAAAGGTAGAATATTGTATAAAAACACCAGCCAAAAATAGAGAAAAGACACGCTGGTATGAATATCAAATCTTCATATAGGTATATGCTCGCTTCGAATCATGTTTGAGTTAATATTAAAGGCAGCATATTTCATAAAAACAAAAAGAAGCAGAAGTATACATCCTGAGTAACTCAATTGCTAAGAAGTGTCAATGGATTCTCCCCATCAAAAAGAGAGAGAAAAAGATGACTCACTCTCACATGCCATGGATTCTTAATTTACCAGAAATGCAATAATATGGAGACAAGAACATAATGTATTTTTCATGCCATAAGACCTAGATTAATTCTGTCGCAGCTTTTCAAGGAAATAAAATCATTACAAGACAAAGGCATTGCTCCTTACCATGTGAGCAGATGCATCATAACCAGTGAGAGTGTATTGACTCATCAAAAGTCCGAGGACAAAAATGTAAATTCCACTGTGGATCCCATCACCGTTGTCTGTGTTGAAATGAGTGAAAACAAACTTGGCACTAGCCCTTTCCTTCGCAACCAAAGGGACGATTAACATAAGCACAAAGACACCTAGAATAACAACAAGATTAGTTGTAGGCGTATTTGATATAGATAACTTCATTTAACCTAATAATTCAATGAAGCTAAAGCCTAGAGGCAGCACAGAAACTAATAGATTCTTCATACCTACAACATTCCAGGCAGCAGCAAGCTGCCCAAAAAAGGATAACCATGAAATAGGAAGACTATTCAAGAGAGCATGTAGGAAAAGAAGAGCTCCGTGGAAACCAATGACGGCATATTTGGATGCCTCATAACCACCACCATTTTTCCCACCTGTGCTGAGAAGGATGATCACTTGAATCAACTGTGCAAGAGAGAAATCCACACTGGTGGTGACAGCCCACTGCCAGAGAGATGATTTAACCAAATGTAAACCTCTTTTGAAATCCAAAACAAGCTTGAGTTGACTAGGAAACTGACTCAGTGACTCTCTAGTCATCAAAAATTCAGAACAGACATTCTCAAAGTTACCTGACCAACGATATTAAACCTGCACAATTTAATGATATCCATGTATTATTTCAATGACTCAGAGAAATAATTAGTATGGAATAAATGTTTGTTGACATAAGCATTAAAATAATAGGCCAAGTTTTCTATTTAGGGGGTCAGCAGGTGTGAACAATAAATAAAATAGATGTATTCAAATTCATGCATCTTAACTGAAGGCCAAGAAAAGTAACTGGAAGAATCATGATTTGTAACGGGCTTCCATGATACAACACTAATTAATTGACTCATACTTCATGAGAATAACCACATAGTGGCTATCATGAGGCTCACACCTAAAATAGGCCGGGCACGGGCGGGAAGTATTGTAAGTAACACCTGCGATTGAGGAAATATTGTTTTTGTCAAACATTGGCGAGCAAGGCACAGGACAGCATGCTGCTTCACCCCAAATAAAAGCAGATTACAGTCTAATGTTAAGTTCTACGTAGTAAATTTTAAACCTAAGCTGAATCTACCGGGCAATTACTCTGTCCAGATTTATCAAAAGATAGTCCAACAGTAATTGCCATTCCTAACTATAGATTATTACATGTAAGAATCTTTCATATAGTCATACAAGAAGGAGAGGAAAACAAAGGGGAGGAAAATGATATCATGACATAGACTTTTTATTCTGCAGCAATGACATCAAGTTTTGGCATTGCCTAGCAGATGGTTGCGAATCCATAAGAAACACGACATGTCTATATGAAGCTTTCATAAGAGTAATAAATGCTGGAATCTTTGGCAAACAACACAATTTGACAACAATTATGTATTGGGGCAACTTTTATGTATGTATACAAGATTTTCTTTATCACTGTACCATAAATATCTCATTCCAATAAAATAAGATCACATAAACTTTCTGAAAAGTCACTTGACTAATAACAACGACATTCATGTTAACCATAAAAAAATATCAAACAAAAGCAAAATCCAATGAGATCATCAACAATTGACTAAGATAGAGGACCTACTACCAAGGTACTACACATCCACATCCAAATGCATAATCACACTTACAACATTATTACTACTTAGTTATGGAGAAAGATGCGGGGTAGCTACCTTGTGCAACCAGTAAGTGATGGCCATTGGCCAGTGAACTAGCACATACTCTGAGCAGTTATATTCACAAAAATCATGGCTAAGCCAACTTTCACTTGGGTGGCTCAACCCTAACCAGTACAGCAGGTTTGTTGGGCAGGCGGACTATCAGATCAATTTGATATATTTTCCCCTTTGCAGCAGTAGGTAAAAAAAGGGGGAAATAGGCCTAGTACCAATCAGCCAGTTAGCCAGCTCTGTGGAACCAAGTTGGGAAGATGGACAAAGATGAACCAAGGGTGTGGACCGTGCTAGAAAAATTAGTTCGAACTTCAAGGATTTGACAACAAATTTGTCCAAAATTGACCCAAGGTCTTTCTGATTCCTATGAACGAAATCAATCATGACCAAGATTAGTCTTGCCCGATTTGTCTAACCCAAACTATATCGGGTGTTGAATAAAACTTTTGTCTGGAATTTATGTATTATCCCATTCTTCTGATTTTAAATAAACTGAATTTCCCTTCTAAACCAAGCTATAGGCCATGAAGAGAACTCGGTTTACCATCCGAACCAAGCCGGGCCAATCAACATCCCAGCTAACCTGACCTACCAGACCCAGCCGGGGCGGCCAAGCTGACCTTCCCAATTGGTCACCACTACACCCAGTGCCAGGCCAAGGCTGGGGCCTAGGGGCCATACTCCCCCCCCCCCCCCCCCAAAAAAAAAAAAAAAAAAAAAACAAAAACACATGGTTCAACTTAAAAGAGCATACCAAATCAACCATGAGGCTGTTATCTCCATAAAAGGGAGCATGGCCCATTCTTGGTAGTTGGTACTACTTACTTATCAAGCAAATAATGAAAACACATCCTCCTCCCAAATTCCCACCTTAAACATCCTATATTCGTCTCTCACCTAGGGCCCCAAATCCATCAAAAACAAGAAGACATAAAAAAAACAAAAAGAGAAATGAGATCACAAAGGGACTAAAGATTGCAAGAATTACCAGCCAGTGATCCAAGAGGCAAAGGGAGCCCAGGAGGGGCCAGCAAGCTTAGCACTCCAATAATAAAGCCCCCCAGAAGTGGGATAAGACGAACAAATTTCAGCCATTGATAGACCCACCAACATTGTGAAACTTCCCGCCACAAACCACCCATAAACCATCACTGCTGGACCTCCAAACTGCAACCCATTGTTGTACAGCGTCGTTATCCCCGTCAACACCGAGATTATCGAGAATGAAAACGCAAAATTCGACAACACCCTGCGCCGTTTTTCAATTTTCCCCCCAGAAAAATTCGTTCAAACACATACCCAGATCCAAAAATTCGATAAAACAGTGGAAAAATCAAGTTTGAGAACAAGTTAAATAAAACGAATTAGTTGAGGGATCAGTGTGCATTACGAGAGGTCGCGCTTGAGCTCTTGCTTGTACCCCAGTTCATGAAGGCGGGCATGGCCGCTATCGAGTGGAACGACACCGTTTTGAGTACTGCGAGACGTTGGGAGCGCCATTTTATCAGCTCCAACTGCGACCACCATGTTTGTCATGCTTCCACAGATAGAGAGAGAAGGATAGATTCTGGAAATCTCCCTGAGTGTTGGTTTTTTCTGCGCTTTTTATGGAGAGAGAGAGAGAGATGACAATGGAGGAGCTCTGACCAGCACAGCAAACCACGTTTTCGCTTTTCACAGTGCTACTACCAAATATTTTATTCTCTAGTAATTATTCAGCACATTTGTTGAGGTTGCAAATTTGTAAACCATCCCCCTTTTTGAATTTTTTAAACAAAAAATACTCCGCACAAAAAGTATACTTGTCTCTATTAACAAAAAATTATACTAAAACTATACTGATATATTATAATTACTTTTTTAAAATTTTTTATATATTATGATAGATTCTTTTAATTTTATCATTAAAATTTTACTATAGTTACGCAGTTACGCTATATCATATTAATAAAAATTCGGTATTTATTATGTTAGTATATTTAGTGATTGACAATAATCTGTCAATAGAGACTTTATCATGTTTAACTTTTGTGAATAGATAACGTTATACTAATTAGAGAACTTTATCTCTTAGATGCCTAAATCGTACCTTCTATGAAGGCCTTCATAGTAGTTACGATTTAATTAATTGGTGATCAAAAAAATAAAAATAAAATTTTTAAGATTGAGGGTTAATATATTAAATGGTAATAAGTTCGATTTTCACACCCTCTATAATTATGTTATATTGAGATTTGTGCTCACATTGAACTAAGAAGTATGCACATTATTTGCGTGATAGAGCATTTGAAGAATATTATAATCGGTCAAATTTGGTAATACTTAATTTGTTATGAAGAAATATTCATATGATGAGTACGTAATACTTAGTTGTCATTCACATGAAAATGCAATTTGATCAGCGCTGGAGATTCTGAAAAAGGTCGGATGCATGTGTACCAGTGCTACCTATTTGTTTATCGATGGATTATTTTCAATGCCAAGAAGTGAGAATGAAATGTGTGACAATTGAGAAGAAAAGTTAGTATAGAAATTTTGATTGCTTACATTTTTGCTTTTGAGTTTTTTTTTTTAAATAGAGCCAACTTTTTTTTTTTAAGTAAGGGTAAGCGAATCCAACCCACTGGGCCTCCATCTTAGGGGTACCCAGTGAACATGAACGGATCAGGGAAATAGAAATATCAAAGCCCAAACTAAAATTCAGGCCCACAAACCTCCTACACATAATTGTACAAAGGTAGAATTGTGCCCCCAAATTTGAATCCGAATGGAGGTGGAGTGTTGGTCACCCGGCAAACTCCTCTTAGACTTTAATGGAGCCAACTTGGATACATACATAACATTTATTATCCGATCACTAAACAAATATTATGATGGGAAGCCAAAATTGTCAGCTGTACATGAAAAAACAAGAATATCATATATATATATATATATATATATATATATATATATATATATATATTAAAAGTTGGATACCAATCATGTATGAATGACATGTGGCAAGCTGACATGGCATAAAACAATGAATTCACAAGTTGTAATTGGTGGATGTTAGTTGATTCATATTAATTAACATTAATGTTATTAACTAGGATTTATTATCCTTCAAAAGGGGGGAAAAAAAACTAGGATTCACTATATGTTATTATATATGTTATTACTTTGCGATTGAAATTTAATTTTACAAAATCTAACTACATAGGCATTTGAGTAGCCACACAAAAGTAAAGCTGATTTAACACAATGCTACATTAAATTAAAAGAATTGACCACTTAATGAAACCACTTAATGAATAATTTATGTAATAATTAGTAGAATAGTAACATATTCTTAACTAAATCATATTGAAAAAAAATATACAATGCATCAAATGATAAGATTATAACTTGCATGTTAAAGGTTAAAACTTAACCTAATTAAATAAATAATTTTAATATCAAAAAAATGTAATTTTAACTGATGTAATTGAAAACGAGAAATCCTATATTTCTATGAACGATTATCATAGCATAATAGTTATTTTATTATACAAAATTTAACTTATTTTAATAAATTAATATATTTTAATTATTGTTTAATAACAAAATTAACTCAAGTCTTTGCATAGCAAGAGATATAACACTAGGTTTTATATAAGGCCGGCAAGACGAAAAGCGAAGATGTGTGGGCGTGGCCTCCTCGCATACGCTTTTCAATGGCATTTAATTTCAAATGCATACTTGTCGTTATGACCATCTTTTCTTACGAAAATGGTAATATAATAATTTTCTCATACTGACTTGGCTTTTCATCGAATTAAAATATGCCAAATCATAAAATTTACACGGTAAAATTTCTTATATCTAAATTTTTTCATATTTCATACAAACAAAACCAACAATAAAAGCTGCTGTTGTCATACAATTTACAACTTAAAATCTAAAAAATAAAACCGATAAAATTTTAGAATGTTTTTGCTAAAACCACGATTAGATTGTGCATGATACTGTATTTGAAACTAATTATATGTGCATGTGTCTTTTTTTAGGTTCTATTTGGACCTTAAAAGATTTTGCGGAAAGAAAAAATTTAGAAAAGTTACTTTTTTTCTTATATTTGGTTTAGAAAAAATCACAAAGAAAAACAATATGGAGGGAAAGTCAGATGAAAAAACTATTAGAAACAAATGATAAAGTTTTTCTCATAAAATTGTGAGGAAAGCTTGAAAAAAATTTCTAAACTCCTCCAACATCGCATTGCTTAGATGACATCAATATGATTCAAATAGTTCATGAACATTCAAATTTCTCATCTAAATTATTATATTTTTTTCAATCCAAATAAGAGAAAAAACTCATTTTATTTCTACTTTTTTTCCTTCACATTTTTTTCCTTCAATTTTTCTTTTCACTAAATTTTCTAAGAATCAAATAAAACCTTATATTTTTTCCTCAATTCAAATAAAAAAAATTATTTTTTCATACCTTTTTTTATATTTTTTCTCTTAATTTTTTTTTTCTATTAAATTTTTTAAGAACTGCACGGAGCCTAAAACATGCCTGTAGTCAAAGACATCAGAGATTCTTCAGGCCGTCGCATTACAGAGAGAGTAGTTGAATTGAAATATTGGATGCAGACAAGAACGTACGGTGAATTGTTGGAGGAACAAGGAGCCACTGAATGATGGGCCCAGTAATAAGAAATTAAAAAAAAAAAAAAACCCCAATGACGAATGAGGGGTGGGAAGATCTTTTTGGAATTATTTTGACTAGTCTAATCGAATCACGCACCAACACACCTAACTAAAGATTTGAGCTTTTGACTAGTCGAGTCGGATCAACGCAACACCGATGGAACACGCAATTTCACGTGGAAGATCTTTTTGGAATAATTTTTATTACACATTATTAGATTTTTCCCAAATACCCTACTTTGTTTTCTTTTAAAAAAAACCGAAACAATAATTTCTAATAACGATCAGATGGAATACTATATAGGTTACAACAATATGTCGATCCGCATAAGAGTGCGAGGAAAATTCTCCTATAATAAAATTTTCCTCATAGGTTAGGGTTAGAGTCAACAATATATCGACCAGTATGAGAGTCGGATAAGATTAGGGTTGAGAAAATCTTGTCTATCAACGCTCAAGACACAAGCTTCAATACATCCCAACCTTCCACTTGAATAGGTTCAGCTATAACCAATGGCTTATAGCTCAAGTAGTCAAGTGGTACACAAGAGGTTTCTTCCGTCTTAAACGTCATAGATTGGTTAAATTTGAAAGAATGAATTTTCCTCATAAACGAATGTATATCTATTATTAACATATTTTTCCTTATAACCTTAAGAATAATATTCCAGTAAGGATATGCAGAAAGGTGATTTAAATAAGTACCTTAACCCTTTACAAAGAGTAAAAAGGAATTATCCTTAGAGATGCTAATAACTACTGTTAATATGCAATATAATAACCAATAACAACTATAAATTTTGTCAGAATAACCATGAAATAATGCACGTTTCATACGTACGGTAGTCACTTACGCAGGAAAATATTTATGTATGACATGGTTTAACAATTAAGATCATAGCTAACACCCTATTATTCTCTTTGCAATTAATCAATTAAACTATATAAATGTCATGGAAATATTAAAATTAGACTATTTTAAACTATACAAATTTCATAGAAAATTCAAGCAAGAAAAAGCCACATACCAGCCGGTGATCCATGAAGCAAATGGGCCCCAGTGCGTGCCACAAAGCCTTGCACTCCAGAAATAAAGCCCAGCAGAAGTCGGAAAAGCAGAGCAGATCTCGGCCATTGACAAGCCCACAATCATAGTCATGATTCCAACAATGGGCCATCCGTACACCATAGTTGCAGGCCCACCGTATGTTAGGCCCATGTTGAATAGTGTTGTTATCCCCGTTAGCACCGATATTATCGAAAACGTCACTGCAAAATTCGATATTGCCCTGCACAACACCCAATTAGACAAAAATAACTCGTATTCTGAAAACGAAAAATGCTACGACTGAGAAATTGCATACGATAGTAATGGAGGAGAGAGAAATTGCATACGATAAGCTACGACTGAGCTCTGGCTTGTAACCCAACTCCTGCAATCGAGAATCGTCGGATATCACTCTATCACGATCATCTGCTACCTGATGATGATCAAGAAGTGGTTGATGACTACTGCCCATCGATTTTTCTAGGTCGTCGGAAGTTGCCAATATCCTCCTCTGCATTTCGCCCTTCTCCAAGAACCCAGATCGACGCTCTGATATCTGAGTTGGTTTGGTATCTGATGTGTATCTAATGAATCTAACAGTCAAAATGAAGGTGGGATTTCTTCCACGAGTGGTTAGCTAGGCCAATTAATTTTATTTTTATTTTTTTATATAGAGTAGGCCAATAATTAATGCCTCAACTTCTGGGCATATGATAATTATTTATGGAATGGGCCCTTGGGCTGAGCCATTGGCCATTTTTAGTAGGCTGAAAAATCTACACATGTAGTCGTACAGGATGAGACTCACCAAATTATTGACATGCATTTGATCAAGGAATTTGAAATTTTGAGTGATGCAAAATCATATAAAGTTCCAGCTATAAATAGGATAGCTTCACAAGTTTGATTTAATGTTGAAGCGGTGAGATGTGAATCAAATTTGCCCGAAATTTTTACTAATGTTAATTATATTTGTAAGACAAATTTATTGAAAGAACTAATTTGAGTTTAAAAGTTAACCTAAATTTAAATCTCATCTATAGTAGGTTCTAAACTAAAGAAACTATTCGACTATATATATATATATATATATATATATATATATATGCACGTACAACCAACCTACACATTCTGTAAGCAACAAAAACACATCTCTAAATTGGTTTGTGGGACATCCACATGGATTTTCACATATTTGTGTTTCAATTGAGAGGGTGAGAGATATCGACAAATCTCTCATACTATTGTCATATTTACAGCACGGTTATTTTTGGCAAATAACAAGAACGCACAATGTGACTTGAATCATCTTCATAGGACTGGGAAACTCCTTTTCATGACTAGGAACCCGTTCTTTTAAATTAAAAAGTAACTCATTGTTGTTGAATACAGATGAGTACAAATTATAATAGAAAATATAACTAAATGCTGATGAATATTGATCAATATTGAGTGCCGATATTAAATATATATGATAAATTGGAAAGAAAAAAAATATGTGTTATCTTGATTACTCAAATGTCAAAACCACAATCACATAATTTGACTAAAGCCTAGGGGTAATTGAGTGTCACCATTACTCCAAATAATGTGAAATGACAAACATAACAAGAATCCATGAGATGTTTCACAAGCCAACTGCCTACACACATGCATTGCCCAAAAAACCTTGGTTCGAAAAAAGTTCAGTAAAACTGAAGAGAAAATCTCAACAAAAACTTAGAGACGAGAAAGTAGGCAACCAGTAGAAGCTTGAGCCTTGAGGTCCTGTATAATCATGGAGTGACAAGGTCCATACTTGGGACCTCAGTGCAAGTGAAATTGCCTTTTGCAAATGCACACAGTAAATTCAACAATAGTCACGGGATACGAAAGGATTTCACAGGCTAAAAGTGCCTAGATTAATAGAACATAAACACCCTTCACCAAATTAAAAAAATAAAAATAAATGATACGATATTCATGATGAATAAACTCGAGCAGCAAGTATACCAAATTACAAGTGGAACAAGAACCCTATATAGTCTGAGATGCAAATCCTTCTACAGAACCTGTAGTTTCTCGCATGGCAGGAACAACCTCGCGTAATTCTGGAGCCATGTATTGCATCTCAAATCGGTTAGAGCCCTCTCCATGACCTCTTTCACGCACATCTCCTAGCCAACTTTCCAGATACTCATGGACTATCGGCCCAAAAATGCCTGGCTTGAATGCGCTTCCCATCTTCATGAAACATTAATTAAAATCAGAAGGCGGCAAAGCTTAAGGATTGCTGCCTGGTTTAGCAACACACTAGTTAATTTCTCACCTGGGTGACAATTGTATATAGAGGCAATGTACTGTAACTGCAGAGAACTTGGACGATCACCCTGTGTTACAGGAGATGATACGAAATCAGACAGTGGTGAAGACTATAATAGTGCACCATATGTTCATGCAAAGCCTTTGAGTGATGCACAAAATACATATCTTTGGTCCAAAGGTCAATAGCGATAAATCTAAGCAAAACATGAGAAGTTTCTTCATGAAGGGAAACCTCATTATTTGACCTATTTGCCACATGCATGATTTCACTGCCCACCTTCAGGGTCTCCCTCTCTTATCCTTTACTTTGCCAAGAAGGTTCTATCATCCATAGAACTTGCGCTAAGATAAAAATTGCCATGATAGCTTCATAGGCACCCTCCACAGCCACTTAGCTAAACCATAAGTCAAGGATGTTTAAATATTTTCTTACCTTTTTCCTTTTTCGAGGGTGAGGCAGGTTAAAACTGGAGGGTAAGAAGATCCCCTTGCAAAGGAGGAACCACATACCTTTCACTTATCCAAGTGGCTTTCCTCCATAAAAAGTAGAAGCCCATGTAGACGTACACATTTTAATCAAAAAAATGAAGTGGCATTTTCTTCATGGGGTGGATGGAATGGAATGTTATTCATTCTGTGAACTCCTAGAATGGAAAAAAAGCTTTTACTGCTAGAATATACTGGCTCAGGAACTAAGACATGCAAAAGCAAGGACTAGAAGCTTATGTTCCTGACTCCGTTGTGAGATCCTCGTAACCATCCACAAGATCTGTGCACATCAAAACCCCCCCCCCCCAAAAAAAAAAAATAGAAGAGAGATTTGCACTCCTGTACAATATACAATCAATCAAGGGGATACAATTGCGCAAGAAGCTCAAATAATCTACACAATGTCCCCCCCCCCCCAAAAAACAAAAACCAAAAAAAAAAAAAAAAGAAAACAAGGGGGAAAAAAAAGATTCGCATTCCACTACACTACAGTATACAACCAATCAAAGGGGACAGAGTGGTGCAAGAAGCTCAAATAGTCTACTCATCTGAAGACAAGCATATGTCGTGCTCATGAATCGTGGAAGCTATTGCTTATTCTTTCTACACTGTGCTTTTGCGCATAAAACTATTTAAAAAAAAAAAAAAATCATATTCACGCTCAGCTCAATCACTTTACCAAACTCTCATCATATTGCACCTCCCTTCCATAAAAGTCAGTTTTAACTACAGGAGCTTTTGGGAAGTCAGACTTAAAAGCTGCACAGCAATGCCGTTAAAAAAAAAGGGGGGGGGGATGGCAAGGTTGGGATGGATAAAATAATGAAAGAGAGTTATTTCTATCAGGACAGTGATCCTTCGATTAATGATCTTTAGATTTTACAGGCTGGCAAACTGGTGTCTGCTCTGGAGAAGGTGTTCTGCTAGTTAGTAACTAATTCATTAATTCAATATACAAACATTACAAACGTGAGGAGCAAAAAGAACCTTCATTTAAAAATGATATCTAGAAAAAGAATGGAAAGAATGAGAGATGGCTTGGAGCAAGTAGATCATACTAACCCAACGATAAACCTGGGGATGATGAAGCCTATGCTATCAAGGATGCATGAAGTGAATCCATATGTAACCTGTACAGCAAGTTCAACGGTAACCATTAGACAAGTAGACTTCTCAGTGGACCTTGACGATAACATATTCTATGTTACTCACCCAAACCCAGAAGAAGAATGCGATCTCAAAAGAATTCTGGAACAGGATGAAGTGGATGATGTACAGAACAATGATGGGACGTCCAAACCAAAAATGCTTGTCAGATGGCTTTACCCAAGGTGTTCCCTCACTCCCAACCTCAGGCCTCCCCTGGGCCCCGTCTTTCTCTTTCTCCTCAATCTCTTCAGCCAGACATGTTATGATGTATTCCAATTTAGTGCCCGCAACAAGAAGGAGCTGTTGTCACAGGGTCAGTGTAAGTATATCCGAATTCACAGCTGATATATGCATAAATGCATTTATTTCTCACATTTATGTACTTCCACTTACAATCAGAGGCAGAAAGGATAACCAGAAATATGCATGCCATCCTGCACAACAGCAAGCATTCAGTCATTCATCATTGCTGGAGGAGAAATAAGGGTGCATTAACCAAAGCATACTACCTCTCAGGTTGACTAACAGAAATAGCACAACAAATGCCCACAGATACCAGCTACAGAAAGGAAGTAGCCATTAGTCAACAACTTATAATAGTCAATCCCATATTCCAGAACAAAAATAAGCAAGCTTACCTTATGCCAACAACTTTCTTGAAATCATATTCCAAAGTCCGTAACATATATTTATGAAAATCAAAAGTAGGATTTGAAGGGCAGTGAGTCTGAAGAAAAAGGCAGAAAGACAGAGTTATCCGCATACTTTATGAATAAAGGTAGGTCAAAATCACATCATAAACCAACAGTGGGTTGACATTACCATGATGAATCCTTGTCGTAATGCAATGTAGTCAGACTTGGTGACAGAACCATAGAATTGTTTGAAAAATGATATCTAGCAACGCAGAAAGTATAACATCAAGCCAAAGTACAACTCCGGCAAAACCAAGTCCACAGCTAAAGCAAAAGATAAATGATGTTGGTCATCTCTTGAAAATTGACATAAGAGAGCATTATGATTCACACACGACATTAAACAGTTTCAACTAATTACGCACACTAGAAATAATGATATTCACCTAAACACGAAGGCCAATTTCCAAACGATACAAGTGTCAAGACTGAAGACTGGAGAATTTCCAACTCAGTGGCCAAACAATCTACAGAACATTGCTACGATTTGTGGTCCCATAATCCACAAGATGTTAGCATACACCATGCCACAATGGAAGTTTTGTGAACGCACTTAAAAAGTTTGGGAAAAAGAAAAGGAAATAAAAGGTGTTACTATGATCTGCTAAAATTATTTAGACCCTGCACAGATATGATGTATGAAACACTTTGCTCGCATTACTCGGGTGCTAAAAGCAGCACCTGCAAGGGAATTTTCATAAAAGCAATGATTTGGTAGAAGGGGGGGGGGATGGGTTGAGCAAAATCACCGGAGGCATCCTATTTGGCAACGTTGAGCACTTTAATGTCTCCAAGAATAAGCATATGAGGCCTAAAAATAGCAGTCTTGCCTTTGTTAGAGAAGGTACTAAGCTTCAATTAAGGGAGAGGGTGACAACTGACAAGGGTTTCCAATTTTTTGTTCCACTTTATAAAACTAGGTAAAGGCTGTCCAGTTAGTCTAGGCAAGCAGCTGGCTTTGATGAGAGTGAAATAATCATGTCGATTCTACTTTAACATTTACATAACATTTCCACATATATTTTGGGTGTCAGTTGTCTTATATACTTAAAAAAAAAAAGGCATAGGTTCTTCCAGTTAATTATAAGTTAACTAAGGGGAGGAGGGAACCCTTAATACCCATCCAAAAACTGCTGGGGAAGATGAACAATACAAGCTTAAGCACTTTGGCAAATATCAACGCGAGTCCAACATATTGTACAAATCATGAAAACTCCTGTCTGTCACTTTCATGGCAAGAATGAGGGATTGAAATTCTCAGGCCCACAAGCATTATTTGATGACCAAAACAAGGTTTTGCAGCATGTTTGAAAATCATACCCTACAATGGAGCTAATGTGTTGTTTATAAACAAAACATTGTCTTGGAATGTGGAAAGGTATGTATTATTCATTCATTCATTCAAGTCCAAGACCATTTACAAGGTTAGACTTGAACCTAGGGTCAAGACCATTTACAAGGTTAGACTTGAACTTAGGGTCATTACAACGCATATCAGATTATCAATAAAGACTACATCAGCCCATAGAATGCGCAAGGTCCATGGGGAATACACTGATAATCTTACATGAGTTCAGAACATGGCACTGAGCAGCATATTATAAGAAGCCATCACACATTTTTCCAATTCCAAGATATAGCAGGAACTCACTGTAATGCTTACTGCCTTTCGATATCCTCGCCTCTGCTTAAAGAACTCATGATGATGAATGGCATATATTTGTTTGACCCTGTTTGATTCTTCACCAAGAGGAAAATATTTTTCAATTTCCATCCAAAAAACCAGGTACGTAGTACAATTTACAAATGTATTTTCCAATCCATTACACTACCTGGCTTTGATATCTCACGCCTTATTGAGTCTTCCCAGTGTTTCCATCTGCGTACCTAAAATGAGGGGGGAAAACAAAAAGGAGTTTAATAGATGCATTGAATTGAACTAGACGACCAGATTTCATCTCCTTCCATGCTTCCTTTATATGTAAAAGCAATGCTTATGTTTACACTTTTACTAAAGTCAGAGTACATGCTTGCAAATATTCCTCCTTTTTGAGCGATAATACTCTTGGTCTTATCTGAGAAGTTATCATAACTACTCCCCAGTGATCTATAGGAGATTGCTAAAGACAAATGACCCATCTCACCTTCCTCACCCTGCCCTCCCCCCCCCCCCTTTTTCCTTGGGTAAAGGCAGCGCAGAAATTGATTATCAATCTCACGTGCATTAGTTAAGAGGCAGGAAGAAGAATCATGTCAATAATGTTATAGTTTGATTGTCATCGTGTTTTCAAACCCCCCCCCCCCCGCCCCTCCGGTTTTTTACTTCTAAAAAACTCGCTGTCTTCAGGACAGATTTCCATCATGACAACCCAACTTCCCATTATCCAAACTCCAAAGACTTATGAACGCAATAATCAGAATTAATTATCATATCATATATAGTCTTAAAATTGAATAGGTTCATATTGGCTAGAGTCACTAGACATGTGTCAAGCTCTATCCGCTTTCTACTCACTGTATCTAAGCTAACAATCAAACATTCAATTTTTGGTTGTACAGTTAGACTTAAAGCATGAACAGAAAAAAATTCAGTTACTTCAATTCAAAGTCTAATAAGCAACTTGATGAAATGTTTCAGAAATCATCTAGAAGAGTCCCGCATCATGCAACATGAGAACCCAAGGACTAAGCAGAAAATGAACTACATGAAAAAGGTCTTCAATAGAAGCAGGAGACTAACTTCTCTTCATTTCTAGTCAATCTTAGGGTTTTTTGTTCTTTACTTTCTCATTTTTGGAGAAGCTATATTGATCTATGCCATTTGTTTACTCTAAGCTGGGAATTGGGCCAGGGTGGTTTGTGTTTTTCTTCCTTTTTTTTGGGGGGGGGGGGGGGGGGGTTAGCAGTGCTTAGACTTAGTTATTATTTGGAACATTTGTCAATTCGGTACTCCCTCAATTTTGTCTACAACATCAAAAGCAAAAGTAAAAAAATTCATACCTTCAGTCCCCCAAGAATCATGGTGGTTGCGCAGAAGATAACATAAACCACTGCCAATACAAATATAAAGATATGGAGCTGGTGTAATGCTTCCAACGATAAAAACTGAGCCTTTCCCTGAAAGCAAACCAAATGGCAAAGGTTTGTTAGAATAACAATTTTGCCAAATTGGCTCTAACTTTGCACACATTTTTATACGTTAAACCATATTTTGCTTGAACTGCAATTCACATCTAAGCACCCAAAATGATTAATGATATGTTTTTTTATAATCATTTGCCCAACTACTTCAGGAAAAGTTAAAATTTGATGAGGTTGATAAGCCCAAGCAAACAATTTCTAGTGTGGGCACATGAAGCCTACTTTTAGTCATACCCCTTTCAAGGTATAATCAAGACTTCCAGAGCCTTGGGCATAGAAAGTAGTTATAACTTACAAGAATAAATTGCCCACACCCTATATGAAGAAAAAGGCAAAATACTATCGCTGAACTATATTGGTGGCAAAGACAACAATAGAATCGAAATGAAATAATATTGCTGCACTATATAGGGAGAAAGACAACAATCAAATATAAAACACTATACTGCAAGAACAAAAATGTGTGAAATATGCAGATGCATATAAACAAGGTGCAAATTTGTGCATTTAACTCATCCACTTACTGAAGGAGATGGTTAGATTACAGTCATCTCATTTAAGCAAATCTACATACAATATTAAAACAGACAAATACATACTCCTTGGTTGTTCGTCAAATATGCGAGTAGTATTCACTATTCAACTATTAATCTAACATGATAGACAACATAAGTTCAAACATTTGCAAGAATTCCATACTCCATACTTTTATACAAATAACAACATTCTAGTGGGAAGTAACATTACCTAAAGAAGATAACTAAGAAAGCTTTGGGGGGGGGGGGGGTTGTTTGGTGTTCTTGGGTGGGGAGTTGAGAAGCAACACCAACGGATCCTGTTTAAGGTCAAAGACCTCCAGGTAATCCAAATGCCAACTGATGACCTTCCCCTAAGTCCTTTTAGGCCTTTGACTTCATCTTTTAGCACCCACCAAATTCATTCTTTAGCATCTTTTGAATGGTGGCTTTAAATGTTTTCTGTTGACATGACCTAATCATCTAAAGCCTCTTTCCCATATCAAATTCAAGTTGCTTCTCAAGGTATCTTGTCCTTAATTTTGTCCTTCCTATAATGGCCCCTTGGTGACTTCCCAAGGTGTCTCTTCTTGGCAGTTGGCATAAAGAAAATTTGTGTTGTTCAACACTTCAACATGTGAGACTTTACTTTCTAGACAAACAGATTCTATGTTAGTACAAAGTTCCTAATTGTCATACCTGCTGCATGCAGTGATTTGAATCACCACCTTCAGAAAGCAGGTGCCTCTTACTCCATGAAATATGAAAAGCACGTTTGTTATGGGTATTACCATCAATTCCAGCAGCTTTCTTCTCACATGGAAGCATAAAGGTGGTGAGATGAGCGGGAATGCACCAGTCACTTATGGCCCCTTGGAAGACTGTAAGTAGAAGGGAGATAAATCCCAAAAGCATCAACTCTGCACAGATCAAAGAATCATAAGGGAATTCACTATACTTATGGCAATCAAGGAACCTGTGAGGCATTACTAAACAAGACTTCTCTTCACAACTGAGGCATGCAATTCTAAAAATATTCTCTTGGACATGTTTTGAAATGTATCTTCTTGGGCATTAATAGCACAAACAGAAAGCGTGCATGAACAGGTACACAATTAGACAAGAACTACCCTAGTAAGTTCCATATGAATAGACCACATCCTGTAGAAAGGGGCCTCTTCACACCAAACTTTCCATGTTTTAGAATAAAACTTGTTTGCTAACCTTCTTTTATTTTTTGCAAGGCTTCAAAAAGTGAATCTTGACCCTTCCTCTTCAGGCACTGCATTCCAAGAGAAAAAAGCAAATATCTTCACTAAGGCACAAAAACGCAACACCCGAAAACCTAAACTAAAATTGCTATTAGCAATCTAAAAGCCTCAAAGCATCATACCACGGAAAAAGCAAAACAATTCCTAATGATGCTCAGCATTATCTTTTTCCAAGAACCAAGAATATGTTGGTTCATCTAAAATGCTACAAACTGGTTCACAAGTAGATGCATTGGCAAATTAGGTCATTAGTGAAGTGGCAATGGTTACAACTCAGATCCCAGAGAATAATCAAATCAGTAGGCAGGCTTAACTCTTGACCTACATCATGTAAGGTGCTCTTCACCAAGTAACCAAAAAGGTCTTTTGAACAAAAGTTTTTTATTGGATGCCACAATTCTAAAAAAGGAATGAAAACATTAAAACAATTAACACTTACGCTTAGTGGTGAACAAAATAGTTCCCATAAAGATTCTTAAGCTCTTAACCAGTGTTGGGCCATCAACAAGCATTTTTGCAAGTTAATGTCTGATGTCTCTATTTAGATGGTTTGCATCCCCCCCACACCCCAAAAAGAACACACATTCCCCCAAAATAATTTACTGTGGACATACCAGTTCCCATAAGCTCTTAACCAGTGTTAGCCCATCAACAAGCATCTTTGCAAGTTCAAGTCTGATGTCTCCATTTAGATGGTTTGTACTCTGTATCCTCCCCCCCCCCCCCCCCCTTCCCCAAAAAAAAAAAAAGAACACCCATTCCCCCAAATAACCTACTGTGGACATCAGCTTGACCATTGCAATAAGATTCAAAAAGAATGTGAAGGCCACAAAGCATTAAGATTTTTAGGCCCTTGTGAGACACCATGTTACCCAAAGACACTACTAGAGTTTTCAAAATGATATCTACCCATGCAAAGGCCATAGATAAGCAAACTGTTCAGGGTAACAAACGGAAGAGAAAAGCATTGACGAAAGGTTCTCAAATGTGATTCGGTTCGGTTCTCAAGGTCCTCTAGTTTAATTTGGATTAGTCCAAAGACAAAATATTAACGAAGTTGTAGCTCCCAACAACCAAAACCCTGACTTCAACTTTGAGGACCTTAATTCATCAACTCTTTGTTAAGCAGATTTGCCAAACAGAGTGATAGTAGAGACAATGTTTTCACTGAAGATTTACACCGGTGAAATTTAACATATGAGTATTTTTCATGATCGCGAGGAATCAGCCAAAATCGTAAAATCCGGGAATGTTTTTCATTCCATCTACCTACCTCTGGGAAAAAATAAATAAATAAAAATAATTGAGTAACTGTGATTTTTCATCAAGCAGGAAGCAAATCTCAACAAGACTGAAAATTTGTCAACGGTCAAACTATAAAATCATCATTTCACATAATAAGTCCAATTCAAATGTATACCTTCCCAAGACGGTGAAGTCCGCGCTCAGCAACAAGTGAAACAAGAACAATGATGGCACATACAACTGCAACAATCCAAGTGGGCGTATACGGTAAAGAATTCTGCTCTTGTTCTTCCGCCATTGTTGAACCTCTGCTTCAGAAGCAGAACTTCGTTCGTTCTCCTCCCTCAAAATGGCCGCCATTGGAGCAATATACCTCAACATGGAGAATACTTGCAGAAGACGGAAAGGGACAAAGTGTCTGAGGAATGTCAGTATGCGATTGCATTGCCCTAAAGCAAAGAATAATGACAATGAGAAGAACGTGAATATCATGGCTTTGGCTTCAGCTCAATTCAACTCCTGGGCACTGTCTTGATGAAGCTGGTGTTGCACATGAAGCAAAGAATAAACGATGTGACGGCGCAAATTCCATCAAATTTCGCCATTTAAAGCGTCTAGGGTTTCTACATTGCGAATTCATCCAACAACAGCCCCCATTACCCTTTTCCGGCGACATCGCCGGCGGCAATCAGCCATTGCGTGGTGGAAGTCGAGGCTTCATGGTTGCTTTTCTTCATCCTCAGTCATCCTAGGGTTTCTGAATCTTCTCATACACGTTGATAGATGAAGAAGGCTGTCCAATGGCTCCCTCTGTCTGTCTCTCTCTCTCTCTCTCTCTCCCTCCCCATTTTTCCCCGGTTCAAATGGAAATGAGGTGAAAACCATGAAAAGGGACGGTTCTTCTCAACTGAGTTCGTGAAAATTAGGAATTTTATTTTCACATTCTATAATTTTTTAAAGTTTTCCTTTTGACAATGTCACAAATCACAATTTTGACATCAAAGAAGTTATAACAATTAGAAAGTCATGAAATATCATTGAATATGATCTAGAGAAGCTCGTATAAGGGAAGTTGATTTTATATCATTATCACTCTTTAGGTTACATTTTTACTTTTTCGAAAATATAAGACATAAGTTTTACAAATTGAAAAGCTAAAAGACTTTGAGAGTACTAAGAGCATCCAAATCATATGGGCTTAAGTACAGAATACTTATGATAACTTAAGGCAATGAATTTGACATTGTGATGAATTTAATTAGTATGAACTAAAAATACAGTAGAAATTAAAATTAAATTAAAACAAACTCATGTTTATTGATGGAAGATGTCACTTCTTATGACATTTAAACAAAAATATATTGAAATTTTCATAAATATTTATTTCATTCAAATTTAATTACAAAGGAGATTCCACCTCAAAATCAATTAGAAGAGAGATTAGAAATAGAAGTTAATTGTTGCTTTCTGTACTATATAGTTAACAATTCAATTGTTACTTTCTTTGCTACAATTAAGAATCACATAAAAGTTAAGTAACACTTCTTAACACAGTCACCATTCTCTTCAATTTGAGAAGTCCTTATAAGTGATCATTCCATACAATAGCAGCAACAACAATTCAAGTGTCGATTTTACTTTCATGAGATCTAGCAGAAGTGTTCATTCTGACTTCTACAATTATAAACTAGATTTCAAGGACATTTTTACCATTAATATTATTACCATGCTAGGCGCACGCATATACATGATCACTAACTGAAGCAATGTTGCAAGAACCAAACTGGGCTGACCGGTTCGATCGCTCTTATATGGACCTGAAAAGTAATTCATTCCGGAGCAAGCAAACAACCATCGCAAAAATCAAATTGAAAAAAAATCGGTCAAACTCAGCCAGTTCCGTCCACGGTTAGACCAGGATTTGCTGAACAATAGACCGACCTTTAGAGCTCAAACTAGTCTTGCGTGCTCCATTGTTCAAATGATCCTTTCGCCACTCATCTATGTTCATCGCTTAGATCTTTGCTCCATCAAAGCTATCTTCAGAGCCGACAAGCCTTTGATTATTACGTTTGAATGTAACGGCTGACACTCTCATTAGAATGTACGGTGGTTTCTGACTAAATAGAGAGGCATAGAGAGTGGGTGAGCAAGGAGAACTACATGGCTATGACTTGCTTGTCTACGTTAAGAGAGAGAGTAGGATTTAAAAGACAATTAGGGTTTTACTCCCTTTACTTATATGCTTTTGTTAAGGTGGGCTAATGCATTGCAATGTGGACCACGTGAAAATCTCGGACATGTTCTTTTGAATCTTGTTTCCATTATTGGTGTGTGGGTTCGAAGCTTTGATTTGGCATCTATACATTTGGACTGCATGTATAAGAAGCGTTAATGAAAATAATAGATATGGTAATTTTTGGATTGAAAATGTTGTAATTTTTTTAATTTTTTGCTATCGTCAATTTATTAAATCGTAATTAGTCTCACAGGTCATACCGATTCAAGGGTCAACCGCTCTAACGTCGATCCAACAGGTTGATCCATTGACTCGGTCCTCCAACCGGTTCAATCACTGGCTTGGTTAACATTGATCTCAAGCTCCAGGTCATGGACCAAGGCCACAAAACCTACCCATGTTCGTCTCAAGTCAGAGAACATGAACAAATCCCACCATTTTCCAATAAGCAAATCTATGTCAATTTCTGAGCATCCTAATCAAAGCTTGGCCCTAAATCTAGATGGCCCATGAATTCTCAACCTCAGCTACATCTAAAGCTGCAATTTAAAGGGAGTTATAATTCTCAACAACCACCTCATCTGAATTTTCCCAAACCCTAATCAAGAATGATCCACCATAGGATGGCGGTTATTTACTTCCCCGTCTATTGCAGTTATACTCTTCACAAGTCACAAACATAACAAAAACATAGACGCAAGAAAATCAGCTTAACTGAATAAGTCAATATATGGTGGAACCTCTATACATCATAATTTAAGTACTGGTCACTAGTTTGATGCTTATGTACAGAGTTCACGGGACTTCCGCTAATCTTTCAACTTCCTCCACTTCTAGTTGGAAGTTACTGAGAAATACCCAATACCAGACAACCAGTTTGCACAATACATTTAAAAACCCGAAGGAAATAGACAACCAACAAAAAAAAGGATGTTGACATTATGTACATTGTACAGTAGGCAACGGGCTTAAGGATTCCCCATATTTGAGACGAAAGGGACCAGCCTTTTATAATCCTTCTTCCTTCCAAGAGCACAATTATCAAGAACCCGCCCAAGAATCAGCCGAGTATTCTGCAGGGCAACTTCTTTGGGCGGCACGCCAGATTCAATGGTACCCCCTAGTCCAGCTGGCAAGGAAGCTGTTCCAAATCCTGATCCTAGGGCAAACATGAGGGGCCCACTACGAGCTTTGAACGACGTCTGAGGTAAGAGCAGCTTTTCATCGGGCCCACCATGACCATTCTCAAAGGAACCAGGCTCGTGGAGGAGACCCCCGGTCAATGAGCTGCAACTTTGCAAAAGGGCTTCCAGGACACTGAGTGCATCACATCCCAAAGAGCTCTCCACAAGTTGGGACACAATGGCATACATATGTGGGTTTTGGGCAGCATCAACTGGCGTATGCTGAAGCAGCTCCTTGAGCAAAAGCAGAATCACCCGCTGGTACTCAGCCGGTCCTCTCTCTAATAATCTTAGCAAATGCCCAAAAGCCAATGCCGAGTGCTTTGGGAACCACTCATTGCACAACAATGGAGCTACACAGGCAAGCAAGTTATTTACAGTCTTGATCTCACCTTGAGAATAGGCCATAAACACAGTAGCTAAACCCTCAAGGGACTTTGCTCGACACCACAGAGCAATGTTGGCAGCAACTGAGCAAGCTTTCTGGTACTGCTGATGGAGAGGCGAGACAAGCCCTATTGGGTCTTTGCTGAGTTGCAAACAGAGCCAGGGTAGCAAGCCAGTGATATGCATCAGAAGCCTTGTTTCCGGGTCTCCAAATATGGAATCACATGCTGGAAATGTGATGCGTGAGAGAACCTCAATGGAGACTCCATGGCTAACAGTGTTCATAAGCCCTTTAAGAACAAGAGGCTGCACACCTTCAAAAGCAGGGACTTTACCACCAGGACCAACAACAGTCCTTGATTCCAATCGGTGGAACTCCCCCATGTCAGATACACTGGTGTCCAGTTCATCGCGGGGCATGCTAGAAAGGAGCACATTCTCAGTTGTCCGGTCCCGGAAGGACAAGCGGTCAATTACACGCAAGAAAAGCTCGAGCACCTGACAATAAACATGCACAAAGTCTGTGTGCATCATGGCAACACAACCCCAGAAGAGCTGAGGATACAGTATGACCTTTTCAGGTTCCATGTTCTCCACCATCACTTGCAATGTCAACAGGATTTCCATAATGAAGCCCAAAACTTCGGGCACCGGATTGGTCAGACACCTGTGTAGGCATCGAAGAAGTGAAACACAAGCATCACTGGTGACCTTAGGTCTCAGTGCTCGATATATCTGGTGAGATCGGCACGCAAGGTGCCTTGAAGTACACTCCATAGCCCACTTCAATGCTTCTGCTCCCCAGGTCTCCCGTAAGTCCCCCTGGAAAAAAATTGCATCCACCATGCTTTGAACTAGTGCTGACAAAAGTGCCGAGCTTGGAACTTCAGGTCTTACGACGGTGGGGTCTTCGCTTTCCCACATCATGCTTCCACGCTTAGACTGAACATACTTGATCAGGCTCACAACCTGTTGCTTATTCTCTCCGTCGCTGTTTTCAACCTCATACAGCTCCAAATGCCTACCTGCCAGTGAGTACAATAAATTAACAAGCAGGTGTTGGCAGTGCTCAAGAACGATATCTTCTGAACTATCCATGGAGACAAAAGTGACATGAAACAGTAGAGGCAAGTGTTCCCGAAAATCTTCATCATTCTCATAGGCAATTTCTGCAAGAAGAATCAAAGCAATGTCCGCTTGAGTAAGAGAATGCTGTTGGTGGCCCTGTAAAGCTGATTGAAGCTCTTTTGCATTGACACCATGCATCCCAACACCCGAATGCAAGCCATCATCACCAGAATTTGGAGTATCGATAAAGTAGTCTCCACTATCCCGGGACACATGACGGCTACGTATACTCCCAGTTGAACTTCGCACCCCCATCAATGGCCCTGACATGTTGACCAAAGCAGGAAGAAGCTGACCTGAGCGGCCAGCAGGAGTTACAGGAACAACATTCATCTCAGGAGGCATAGGACTTAATGGGCCTGACGCACTTCGTCCGCCCACGCCGGCCGTGCGCCAGCTGAGGCTCCCGCTGGCATTCCTCAGCGGGACATCAAGAGACCCTCGAACAAGCAAAGGTGACATATGTGGCTGACTGTCAACGACAGAGGGAACCTGTGGAGCGGTGGGCCCTTGAGAAAATTCTAGTATGATATTGCTATTGACATCGGCCTTATTGGAACTAGGCCGAAGAGGTTCAACACTGTCCTCAAGCATCCGCTGTGCCAACTGATACACAAGATGATCTATTGTTCGCTGAGGGCAAATCCGTGCAAGGTATAAGCTCACCCTTTTCGCAACAGAGAAGTATGTAGCAAAAGCACCACTTATTTCAGCAGAAGCATTGGAATCACAATCTTCAATACCTTTTGTGATTAAGAAATCAAGAACTGGACTGATGTTTCGAGGCTTGCTAGCAATTGTACTCCAAAGCTTCTCAATTTCATCAGGAAACTGATCACCATGGCGCCAAGTGACATAATACAGACTCTTTAGTAATCTTTCAGTCCAGCCATCCTTTAGCTTCCAGAAATTAAGATTTTCAATCCACGGTGCCATACAAGTTAAGACCTGATGTTGAGCAATTATGTCAACAGCATCAAGCTGCCTCTGCATAATTTCCTCACAAAGAAGCTGGCTAAGCTCAGGATGATCCTTGGCAAGTTTGCATGAGAGCTTGTACTGGAATTGCTGGTAAGAATCAGGGAGATTGCCAACCACGGCAGCTCTGTAGCTTCCTGAGCCCTCCATACCATCTTCTGCCCATTCACGCACAGAAAGTGTCTCAAGCATCTGAAGGGCATCATCTCGAATTTGTCTAGATGGATCAACAACCTTATACAAGATTAAGCTCAGCAACCTCTGAACTTCACACTTGGGTATCTCCTGACGCATGTAGACTTCAGCCAGTACGCTAAAGTACCCATCTGCTATGGCAGCATCTGAATAGTAGCACTGAACAAGAAAAATCAGCTTACTTTAGTCCCTTGATGCTGTCAGTAATGGTATGAGTACACTCGTAGAATGGTGGAATGAGAATAAGAAAGTTCGACGCCCAAAAAAACTCAAAAATTAAATATTGATCATAAATAATCCTTGGAACTTACGAGCGCATCTCATCAAAAATTAATGAGAAGATGGACTAGAAATTATCTGTTATGTAAAAACTCTATAAAATCTTCCACTACAAATTAATTCACACAGGTTTAACATACCGTGTGTATGATCAAACAACATAATTTTGAGATGAGAACACAAGACCTGATCAATGCAAGCTGGGAAGAGATCCAGATTTGTCAGAAGCAAATTCTTCAATGCCAATTTCGCCAAAGATACACGCAGATGGCCACCCTTGTGCCGGTCACGACCTGCAGCTCCACGGCCACCATCACCAGCGTACTTAGAATAAGATGGAGTCCTTGGATCTGCAGGCGAGTAACCAAATGGAGCCCTAGGAGCGGGTTCTATAAATAAACTATTAATCCAGGATATTACTCTGCCACTCATTTTTCTGGCATTGTCATCAAAGCAAGGCCCATATAACAGTGAGGCCAGAGCATTCATGGAGGCCCACTGTATACCCTCGACTTGCTCATTCAGTTCCTTGTCAAAAGACAGTTTGTCCACGGAATCCTTCGAGCGTCCATGCTGAGAAGCCTTGTATCTTTCCACTTCACGGCGGTAATCACTTACTCCGTCTTGACTCCATGCACCATTTGTGTCATCACTCCAAGAGAGAAGAAGATCAAACAATCGTTTTCTTGTTCTGAGATCAAATTTTTCGGATTTTGATTCAACAAATTCAGGAGCAAGATATCTCAAGACAGAAGAAAGGGCATATCGGAGGGGTTGCATCTCCTGAAAGCTCTCTGGCGAGGCAGTTAAAATCTGCCTCATTGTATCCTCAATGAACTTCAAGTAGTGAAGGCGGAACACTGGCTTCCGGCTCAGTGTGCCAGGCCAAATTTTCTCTGCAACAGTACGGTAAATATTTGCAATATGGATACGAAGCTCTTCGCGGCGAGATTTTTGACTCTGCACAATTAATGCAAACATATATTCTCAGTTATTAGGTGTATAAATATCTACAAGTGAAATGCTCTCTATATCTCACTCCTCTCCTGCACACAATGTCATCTCCAATTGTGAAGGGGCTCTGTGAAATTGAATAATAACAAACAATTACTTTCACCAATGCGACTCGAGTATATTCGCCAGGGGGGGGGGGCAATATTTAAAAATAACACCCCTCCCTACAATTTTTTTTATTGGATAAGGAACACCCCTCACTACAAATTTTTCCCCTTGTCCTTCTGATAAGTTCTCAAAATAAAGTCCATTTTCACTATTATTAGCAACAAAGTCTACAAACTAACTTTCTGTATAGGCTACGCCCAGGCTTTTAGTCATCCTCTCTTCAGATTTGGGTGTGCACTGGATATATAATTTTTTCTTTATCAAAAAAACAAATATTCCTTTACGAACTGTCATCTTTCATACCTTCCACTTAGGTTTCCCCTCCGTCTCAAGAGAGATCTCTTCCAGGAACGAAGCAAGCTCACCAAACATGATCTCACAGACTTCAAGATGGGAATGACCAAGAGCCATAGTGGCAGCATGCTGAAACAAGGGTTGGACAAAGAAAATGTAGTAGTACTTCAAGTGACATCAAATAAAAGAGTAAATGGAAATCATATGCATAAGGAAAAGTTCATTGTGATATGATACTAAATTACAAACTGTGATGCCATATGAACATAGTTCCTTTTTAATAGTATGAAGCGATCTAATGCCAACGTCTAGAGCTAACAAACGGGGAAAGCATTGCTTGCTTTGCTCAAACAATGAAGGGCATTTTTCATATAAACACCAATCCCCATTAGAGCCAACTCACTGAAATAGAAGTAGACAATTGTTTTAAGCCATGGAATAGAGTGGATCAAAGCCGAGTGTTCCACAATCTCATGAAAGGCCTGTCTTTCAATTTAGGATCCAATTGAGATGCCTCCATGCAATTCAATTGCGGGGGGTAGAGCTGCTTACATCTTCCCCCCCCCCCCCCCAAAAAAAAAACCCCAAACACACACAGAGACAAAGATTTTGAGGCATTGGTTTGATCTTCAACCTGTCTCTAGTGAAAAAATTTGTCTTAGAAAACAACAGGCCTGCCAGCGTTAAATGGTTGGCCGAGAGAAAGCTTCTAGAGCTGGTTGTATACCAGCAACCTGTTTTGGCATTTGCATCAGCTGCCAGGTTGGTTTTCACAATAGCACAAGCAGCAAAAAGAAAGGCCAATATAGATCCTGCCACCTGGTTCATTGTCTCCTCAACTAGCCCCTTTCATCTACTTACCATGCAGAATGCATTAGATAGCTAAATTATGTATCAGAAGTCACCAAATGATTCGACAATGTGCATATCGCAATGAAAATTGTCCTAGGAGCTTTTCAGATAAATAATGCATGGGCACAAACAGGAATCGGCAGAAAACTTTTAGCTTAGGCACTTACAACTTGAGCTTCAGATCCAGATTTTAAAGAGGGAAAAATCAGTCTAAACAGGTCCTTCGTTGCCCCAAAGCTGCCAGCTTCCCTGGTGTCAGGAGGACACGAGCATGCAAACATTGCATACATGAGCCACTGATCCAGTTTGTTATCAGAATCCTGTGATTGATGAGCCTTGCCACCCAACTCAACAGGTGTTATATAAGCAAGCCGTCGGATAACCTCAGACCTGTTACGACATCAAATCAAGACACACAACTATATTCATTCAGCATAAGGATAGGGAACCAAAAACCATTCACATAAAGTGCAGAAACGATACTCCGTCATGTATACAACAGGAGAAATTGTTCATGGTTGCAGTTTCCATTGCAATTACACCCACAAAATCATGGTGTTATGGATGTCATATAAAACAGTTCATGGCTTGTAAGGCTTATGTTAATTTATTTTATTTTTTTTCAAGAATCACCAAAATATTTGTCATAGTAATAAAATTGTGACAAATAATGATGGTTGTAAAATTGGGGCATAATACAGCAAGCACCTATAAAATAGACAATGTGAATAAAGAATACAATAAACATTTAATAATTTTAATGAAATGCATTATAAATATGATAGCACTAATAGCCAAGCGGGGAATACGAAACTTAAAACAGAATAACACTATGTATCAGGCGAGCATTGCATAACAAGTGTACTGGATTTTATGCATCCGAATCACAATTCGCTTTCACAAACCAAGGGTCTTATGGGTGCAGCCAATTCAAAAAACCCTGATGATACTTGATAGAGGCATCAGATTATGAAGTGCCCTTGATTTAGTTCCACGAATTTGCACATACGCACCGATAAATTATCAAGTACAGTTACGATGACCGATAACAACAAAAGCAACGAAAGTGAACAAGCACATTTGGCAGTTCTTTAGACATCACATGGTCACTGTGGCCCCAGCAACATTTGTCAATCCACAAAAAAATTTGCTTACTTGGCTTCCTGAACAGATCTTGGGCAAAGCTCAGCAGCGTATTTTACAAGCTCACTTAGACAGCGAGCCCACCTGTTCTTGTCAGGGCTTTCAAATAGAATCGATTGAATAGTAACATCAGGTGGAACTGCATCACATTCACGTCTCATGTCAAATGGACGAGAGGAGTCCCAGTAGCAGCTCTGAACTATGTCGTCCTGTCATAGGGCAGACAACTTTTAGAGAAATAACAGGATTGGGCCCAGAAATATTAAAAGAAAAAAATTGGGGAAAAAGTAGCAAGACTAGCACACCCCATTTTCCTCTAGGACATCAATTATAAATATAGGTTCAGTTTCATTCCTCAAACTGTAATCCGCTCTCTCATGAACTGCAAGATCACTTATGTCATTCCACAAGGCACGGACACATCGCAACAGCTCCAATGCAGTATGCCTAATCTGACTGTCCACTGAACAAAGAAAAATAAGACCAACAGCATCAATTTCAGAAGCAGGGAAATCCCCGGCTTCTCCTGAGCGATGAACAGAAGGTCTTCGGAAAGCACCAAGTTCCTTTGCCATATGCTTGGCATCTTGAGCATCAAATTCCAGCCTCTCTTCATGCAAACGTACCCTCCAAAAGCGCATCAGTTCCAACAGACGCCCCAACGATGTTTGAATTAGAAGTGGAAATTCATCAGGAAGGCGTAAAATAAAGTTCGCCATCCCCCTCATGACTGGAAACCGGCGATGGGGCAGGGATTTTACAATTCGGTTGAGCACTTGCACTGCTTCTTCACGTACACCAGGATCTATACTTATGCCATGCTGGGGAATTATTTCAGTAATCTTATCACTGCGGCCAACCTCTTCTATCAGGTCAGGTATGCATTTCAGCACTGAACGGAAAAGATAGCCCTGGGATTTTTCCTTGGTAACCGAATCTGCAGACATGAATGCCAAGCAATTGAATACAAAACCAGCACACTGAGCATTCAACTGTAGAGGTACTAAGCACAGAAATTTTATTGGACCATGAAAGATGCCTAAAGATGATATAAAATCTGCTGGTTGAACATAAAATGACAAAAATTAAGGCAAATCCAAAGCTCCCGAACAAGCTACCACCGATAAGATAACCCATAGGTTGCACAGTGCACGTGCAATATGTAACCAGAGGCAGTTGTCCAAGTAGTCACAGCTAAACAACCAAGTAAAAAGTAAAGATACAGATTTCCACAACGAAAGTAGGAAAGCTGTACAACTAACAAGTAAAGTTCATTATCAGCATAAACTACACCAAGCCATAACAGGGAGTTCTGTCCAGGGAAGTGACAAAAATAAAAGAACCTCATGTTGAACGAAGTTACACTAAGCAAAAATGAAGAGACGGCATGAGACAGAATCACAGAATCAAGAAAATAGAAGCACACTCAAACCTTTTAGACATTTTTTTAAAAAAATCAAAAAAAATATTTCACTAAAGAACCAAAAAAGGATGCTATGTATCCTACACAGAAACTAATCACAACCCCACCCCACCCCCCAAAAAAAAAAAGAAAAAACAATAAAAGGACTATCGAGAAACTCCATTGCGTAGTAATGAAAAGGAACAAATGTCCATCTCCAACCAAAAGTACATCCTCTCGATTCACAACACCACCCTCCCCCTCCCCCAACACCCCCCCCCCCCAAAAAAGAAAAAGAATTATTAGGTATCTACTTAACTGTTTTGTTTCAGAGGCCAGGGCTAGGTGAATTACCAGAGTCTAATGTTGAAGACTGATAGTAAACTAAAACCAAAATGCATCACTAGAATATGAGAATATATTACGAACAGAAAACTTCAGAAGTTATAAGGCGAAAAAGATACTCCCGAAATGTCTAATGAACATAGCATTGCACGCAACTTTTAACGCCCTCCACATAGGAAACAGGAGGATATAATCTTGAACAAAAAGTTCACTAGGCTTCATCCGATTGGGATAATCATATTTCTGAACCCAGGATTTTTTGTTAAATATTTTGAAGATGACATCACATAAGGTGTAGGAAAAAACTAGCAGATAGAGAGATGCATAAGAATTGACCTAACCATAACGATAACTCAATGGTACCCATGGCCGAAACACAATCCAACATATCTTAGGGGACAAAAGCATTGGGAAAGACAGAATACATTCAGCACTTCATCAATATTCATCAATCGTTCTTAAGCAGAAGAACAGTCCAGTCCAACCAGCCTTCAGCAATGGTCCATAAATCATATTGATGAATGCAATAGGACGAGCACAAAAAATGTCTTATGAGTGATGACCATATAACTCCATTTAATTTGCCAATACATCATCTCAATTGGTGTTGCTAGACATGATGGTCAAAGGTGAATTACCAATAGCAGTCCTTGAAGAAGTGAGAAGAGCCTGACTGTAGGTACGATGGCAAGACCTTAAAATGAACTCAATTGCAGCCTTCACTTTTGGAATGTAGTGGCCAATACCATGAGCTGCCCATATAATAGAAAATCAGAGATTTGGTACACTAATTTAACCAAAATGCAAAAAGAAAATTAAAAATGTTTGCTTCGACAACAATCACCTTGGAATATCTCTAAACCAACATATGCACTTGAGGGGGACACCACTATTCTGTGTAAGGCACGGAGACCAATAACTTTCGCTTCACTTGAAGTGTCTTGCCTAAGCAACTCTAATATCATATGGTTCATGGCAAAATCTAAGTTGCTTTCTGCGATAGTCACACAAAATTCAACAAGTTTGTCATGTTGGACGTCTTGGGTAAGCATTCCTTTCCTTAGTATGGTCAGCAACTGTGAAGTCACACTATCCAAATAGTCCCAAACACGATTTGGGGGATGACTAGGAGCATAAACACTTAGATAAAATCCCACAACACGATGAAGGTAGTCCAAGGCCATGAACCGGTGGTTTTTGTCCTGCACAAAAGGTTAGGCTGTAATCCAGGAGCATCATCAAGAAATGGAAGATGAAGAAATAGCCATTTGGATGCATAAATCAATGTGGTGTGTACGTTGATTACTAGAACAAAGTTAGATAATTTGAGATGCATCGACAATAAATAGGGCTAGCAAAAACACTCGTCCGGTCGTCCCCGCTTAAAAACTGCCAGTGAATATGGGCTTAGGTGTTGAAAATGGGGAAAAAATGGGTATGAGGCGGTATGGTTATGGCTATGGCTATGGCTATGGCTATGGGCATGGGTATGGGTCCCACCTGCCCCATACCTACCCTATACCCATTCCGCCCTTTACCCGCCCCAAATAAGACCCGTATCTGTTTATTTAAAATTCTAGTTTGTTGTTTGGACTTCGATATTTTCCTAGTCGCGTTGAGTTGTATTGTATTCAAGACTCCATTGGGACATTTTGTTGGACGCTATAACCGTCAAGTGCTTGGATTTCGATACTTTTAATTGTATTTAGTGTACTATGATATGTTATTGGAAGCTTGGTATTAATGTGGCCTATTGGCTATTTGATGTTGAATATGGGTATAAAATGGGTTTAATTCTTTGTGATTTATATATACCCGAATAAAACTCGCATACATGCTATACCCAATGAGTATGGATATGGGTATATATTTACAACACATAGTAGGCATGGGTATGCGCATGAGTACTAATTTTGAAAATGGGTATACGGGAGGGTATGGTTAAACCCCCCTATGCCCGCCCCATTGTCAGCCCTATGTAAAACATCTTTCAAAATACTAAAATTAAGATCAACTTACTCTCAGAAGCTTGTAAAGTTGCTCCATGTGAGGACCAAAATTAGTCTGAAATGTTTGAGGCTCTCCAAGACAAAGAAGAAGAGTCACAAGAGGATAGCCCACCTATATCACACAGAATTATCTTCGTTTACAACTATTTTAAAAAATTTCCTAAAGAAATCAATACATGCTCTACAGTATATCGGATTAAAAAAAGAAGACATGCTCTCCAATATATCGGATTTAAAAAAATTCCTCCAGATATATCAGATGAAGAGTCCTGAGCATTTTCCAGATTAAAGACAACAACAACAACAACAACAACAACAACACCACCACCACCTCTCAGTGTGGGTCCCGCTTTCGCGGGGTCTGAAGAGATCCAGCTGTAGGCAACCTTACCTCTACCGGCATTACTACCCGTAGAGAGGCTGATTCCATTTTCCAGATTAAAAACAAATAATAATTAAAAACGCTCAAGGCAAAGAAGAAAGTACATACGTCAAGACAAACTTGTGCATAAACTAGGACCACTTTGTGAAGAATTCGAATGACTAGAATTTTTAGTGACTGGGATAATATAAATAAATGAACTGAACCAAGAACAATGAATGCGCACCAATCTAGGATTAAGTGATTCAAATGAGATGAGCTTATTCTCCTGATATGTAAAACAAATATTATTCCAATGAAAGCAAAGAACTGTGTCTTTTGCTTTCCTAAAATAAAGCATAAGAAAGCTTGTTTGCATTGAGATTACCTACAATAAAGTAAAAGGCTAAATTTATGCTCCAAACAATATGCACCTTTACCATATCATGCCAATTCCTAAACCACACGAATACCCGCAATTCCTCTCATGAGACGGCCTACCTATGGTGAAGTTGTATATCTTAATTTTTACGCTGAATAAAATGCCCACAAAAAAGCATCACTGAACAAAACAAAAGCCAATGGAGTAATGAATGAGCATCAATTTTAAAGGTATTCTAAGCATTGCAAAGCAGGGAAGCAACTAAAAGGCATTACATACAGCTATATGTTTGCTTTGCTTGTCCATCCAATGTATCAGCTGTGCTCTTATTCGTCCAACAGCTTCATACCAAAGATTCAGAGCAGGTTCCACACCTGATGGAGGCCACTGATTTCTTCCGCCATCTGCTAGCGGCGCCAAGATATTTGTGAGCATATTACAAAGTGCATGGTGAAGTTCAGTTTTACGTTTAGGTGGAGCACGATTAAGAGGGTTTGCCTTCCCTACAAACGAGGCTGATGCATTCAGTCCACCCTCTGTCTTGACCTGACAATTACTTCAGGTTATAGAAGGAAACAGATGAGATCCACAAATAATAATTCCATAAGCATACCCCAAGTTTCAAGTAACGCATCCCACTTATGATGTTTAACGTCTCGCTCCGGGCAACACTAGTGTCAATACGACGAGTATTCAGCTCCATGAAAAACCGTTCAGTCACGGAACTAAACCTGTATCGAAAAGGGGGATTTGTTACATTTTTGTAAGCTTAAAAAATCCACACGCAACTGCATCAGCAAGCATTTCACAATGAATACAGAGATAATAGACCTAGCAAATGGTCATTGAGGTCAGATATGCATATCAGCTTTTGAATAAAATCAGAATGGGTTAACGTTTGGATAGGTTAGGTTGGATCATTTGGGATCAGGGTTAATCAAGTCGGTTGTTGGTTTGTCCAGCAGCATTGCTAAAAAATTGCAACCGACCATTTGGCCAGGTCAATTAGAGTTCGAGTAAATAAGGGTTGTCCAATTTTCGCTTTAGTTTGTTCAAGCCATGCAATCAGGCATACAACAGCTTTTCATAAGGTCTACAAAGATAACAAGTCTAGACAGAGAAGATTTGATTCAACTGTAAGCGCAAAATGGACTAAGAAATAGGCGCATAGCTATGTCAATACAGTTAAACATCAGATAATTGAACCTTAGCCGAAAACAGAGAAAAAATGGTCATATTATGGAAGCTACAACATAGCTGAAACAGTTAAAGCATAATTTCATATATAAAAGAGTGGAAATGTTTAGCAACCATCATCATCAAAGACTTATGATATTTGGCTTACTCGTATACCATTCCACTTCAGTAAGTGAATCACTAACCCTTCAGCTTTCCATAGTCACCTCAGGTAGCATCACAATAGTGCATCCAAAAATGATAATCATACCTCATAAATGCCAAAAAAGGTTTTTTTTTTTTTTTTAAAGAAAGAAACCCCCAAAAATATCCAAACACAAAAGACATCCTCTACATGACACAAGCCCTTTCCTCTCATATTGATCCCCATATGGATCAGTAAGTTCAATCTCACTCTAGGTGGTCCAACAGCTGGCCAAATATCATTTGGCAAACAAGGACTTGAAGTTCAAGGCCACCATCATCTACTAGCATGAACTTGATAGGGTGAACGGGCAACTTTGTGCCACCCAAACATTCTCTCAACATCATGGACGCAAATATGAATGGTGGGCCAACAATAGTTCGTTTTCGGTCAGACTGTCCCACAAAAACTTACTGTAAGACAAGAATGCAACATCAACCCACAACTTATCAACCAGCCTCTAGTTAAAACCATCTCACAATTTCTTAAAATAAGGAGTTCTAGCCCAAGAATTTGCTGTTCAGTGATTTGGATCTTCTTCGTATCCCCCAAACGTTCAAAAGCTGTCTAAAAAACCCTCATCCGGACCTTTTCATCCACAGTGTTATCATCCCACAACAAATTACTTCATCCAAGTCAAAAACAAAAGTAACAGTGTGCCTTGGGGTCATGATGTAAATGACCTTAACCCTGACAGAAACTTGAAAAGATGCTATTGCCATATGACGCACAGTATGTAAAAAGCCTTTTGACACAGACCAATTACAGTAGAATACATTACCACTACCTCCAGTTTCTCAGAAATATCAGACTGGCACCTCTTTATACAGGCAACAATGACCAAAAGCACTAAATAACATAGAAATATGAATACATGATCTTCTCAACAACTTCAAATAGGTGGTAATAAATATCAAAAAAATTAAGCATAAAATTTTAAACCAAAAGATAAATCCAACGGAATGGAAAAGCAACTGTAATGACCAGTAGCAATCTAAGTCAGATAAAATTACATCGATCAAATTATTCCTCTAGCAGCAATATGGGTGACAAAATTTTACTTGCCTGATACGCGACAAAGCCCCTAAAAGCTGAGCAACATGATCCAGAAGAAGCCCTCTCAAATCCACAAGGGAGGGATATTCAACCTGGCTGACAAGCCTGCCCAGAATTATAATTAACTAGCTCAATAAATTGACATAAAATTTCTAGGAATACATCCCAAGAATTTCGAGGAAAAACATCATAAAAATTAAATATAATCCTCGAGATCCACCCTTTCAAGAATCATACTTCATAATAAACTTGTCCTATATATTGCAATCAGATATTATGTTGAAACCATTCAGGGCCGTATGTACAGCTGTCGATAAGCCAATCAGTGTATTACAGAAGCTGCTGTTCAACATCAAAGCAATATTGTCTAGATAATAGATATCGCCCTAACCCCTAAGATTAGTAAGAAGGGCCTAAAGGATATCAGAATTTGGGATATTCTCTTGACAAGAATAAGAAGACAATAAAGTTCAATCTACAGAGCTAAGGACCTAAGTTCAAGTCACCAACGTAGAACTAAAAGAAGACCCCTATGGCCTATCTGACCCCAGAAAGAAAGCAAATATAAATCAGAAATCAAACTAAATATAAATTAGAAACCAAATTATAGGAGGATAACAGTACAAGATGAAACACTAAGCAAACATGCCAAAGGTTCAAAGAAATTTTCCAGCAAGCATTAAGCCATAAAGATACTCAGACCTAGTCCATGACCTCTTATAGAATCAGAAACATGGGGCAGCCATACAACATGATTTTGACCTACCAATGTATCATTGTCTGATTCGTAAATCAACCTTCTTTTACGCCAGAATGCAAGGACAGCCGCTCTAGTTGTCAAGAGTAAGAATATATTCATCTGGGCTTCCTAGATCCCCTCTTTTCTATGTTCCTCATTGAGCGGTTAACACTGTTGCTACAATGGACATTTGATAGGGGTATATCATGCCTATTGTGGATGGTCGCACAATACTGTTAACTACTGCAAGGTCTAAAATTGTACTACACCCACGACTTCCCTAAAGCCAAGGATTTAAAATGTGGTTTCAGTCGCGGTTACAGTGTTGGTCCCAGAATCCCTCCATTGCAGCAATCACGTAGCATCTTGCAGTTGTTGCGGAGTAAAAATGTGGTTCACTCAACTTCAAAACCTTTCCAATGTGGATGTTTCACCGCGGAACGGCCTCACTGAATACATCACTAGATCGGAAAGTTATAAGTGAATAATTCTTAGTCACCACTCACTAGTCAGAATAAGGTAACAAGCCATAACCCTTTGCATAATGTTTCCATCTAATGTCCACCTCCACAATACCATGACTACAATCTTGTCCATGTTAATAAATGCTTGTCTTCAGGACACTAAGGAAGTGTGAATAAAGAGATGTCTCAACTACAAATACTCCTGAACAACTTCGCAGTAGAATCAAGGAAAGAATAGTTGGAGTCACAACTCAAACCACAGCATAACAAAAGACACAGCTTAGACACAATATGAAGCTGAGTAAGATACTCAGATCACAACATGAACGAACCATTAGAAAGCTCGAGCTTAAAGAATCTATGACACACATTTCACCTGAAAGGATAAGCATGACTGCATGAGAAGCCATTACAAGATGAATATCATATAGAAAGCTAGCTATAAAGCTACAAAAATATAACATGAGCTGATCTGGGACTACAATTGGCTGATTAGACATCTCCACAACCTACACAAGAACTGATTGAAGAAGGTCACAAATAATTTTTTCCCCTTAAAGCATGAAACAATCCAGAAAGCTCTTACCTATCAGCATTGATTAGCCAGTCGAATACAAAATTCTCAAGCCCAGCCCAAAGTTTCTCTGCAGAAAAAGTAAGCTACATCTGAATCAGCATACAAAGCTAACATGACAAGTTAACATGGAGAAAATGTATAAAACAAACCTGTGAGTCCTTCTGGTGGACAACACTCCACAAATCGGATGCATGCAGAGCAAAATATGCACTCCACTGCAAGCTGCATCCAGCATAGCATTTCAGCTACAGTCAGCTAGATGAACAAAAATAACAGCGACAGCAACATTACAACAACAGTAAAATCCCAATCTGAATCCCACTTAGGGTAAGTTTTGGGCATCTAGGGAGACTCAAATGTACGCAACCTTACCCCTGACAAGCACAGCAAGCGTTAACGAAAAGAAAAAGAGACATCCCCTTTTTTTGGAAGAAAGGGAGTTTTGGAGACTGTTTAGCAAATAACTGAAGAACAATTGAAAAAGAAGCTACATGATTTACATACGGTCAAAAAGCTGTTGGAACGGATTTAAGCAACCTAGTTTGGGTTTCAATCGTTCGCATTAACAATTAAGCATTGTAGGATTGAAGATACAAATTAGCCAACTTATGATATCTGAACTATTCTAAGAAGATACAAACCTTTCTTTGGAATGTAGAGGCATCATTTGCGCCCTTTGGTGATTCACTATACAATAAATGCAAAGCCGACATCAGCACTCACTAGAGATCCAACAACACAAACAGAGGCCCCCACACACGCATGCGCGCGCGCACACATAGAGATTCCAACTACAAACATAAAAGCTGACCAATGACAACATTAGGCCCATAATATCCACGTAAAAAGGAACCAGCTTTCCTCTTGTCATATAATGATCGTGAAATATAATATATTTCTTTTTCTAATAAAGCTAACAGAAATTATTCTTGATTTACAAAAAGATGAAGAAGTGTTAAATAACAAATTTGTTATTAATCAAAAATATTTTGTTAGGTCCCATTATAGCTTTAATTCGTAATTAAAGTTGTTGCCATGTCGTTGCTTTATTTTGAACTTTGAAGAGTGAATCTTTAAATGGTTGACAAAAGTCATCCAAATCAAGAAAACCAAAGTGGACAAAAGTACAATATGTTGGGCATTTGGTTGCATTAAAATGTCATTGTTTTATCTTTAAGAATAAATCTTCAGATGTTTGAGTGAAATCACCCAATCAAGAAATTCAAAATGAACAACTGTACAAGACGTTCGGCATTTGGTTACATTGATCCATAACATAAGAAAAGACATTCATATTGAGATGAATCTCCACACTAACATCCAATTTTCAACCAGAGCCCATATGTACAAGATTTTCAACCTTGACTAGTTTCACACCCGAAGATTGGATATACACTAGTGATAGACATCTATCCCAGGATTGATCCCCAGTATACAATAGTGACGGACATCTGTACAAGGATTGAGTAACACAGGCCAAGTGCAACACCCCTCATTTGTTTTTTTTTTGGGGGGGGGGGCTCAGTTATGAAATTAGGGTCCGTTTGGGGGGATAATAAGTTAGAGGAGTAAAAGTAAATAAGAGTAAGGAGGACTAAGAGTAAAGGAGAGTAGATAAGAGTAAACAGTCTAACCTTGTTTGGGAGTTTATGAGAGAGTAAATCAGAGTAAGCGAGAGTATATCAAAGTATGTAGAGTAATTGACATATATGTCCTCCACCATATAGATTAAAATATTTTATGTTTGAGGCAACTATGTGAGATACTCATCCTTACTCCTGCTTACACCTCAAATTGCCATGGTGGGGGGAGAGTATAAGAAAATGGGGAGTAAAGGGGAGTAACGAGGGGTAAGTAAAACCCCTGCTTGCTCTCCTACTTGGAATTCCAAGCAAGAATAGAGGGGATGACTCCCCATTGCTCTCCCTTACTCCCCTCTCAAAGAGACCCTTGACGATTTGGATGGAGAGTATAGGGGAGTAAGGGAGAGTATTTATACTCCTTTTTCTCCATGTTTGGAAGTAAAGACAGGAGGGCAAAGAAGAGGAAGGAGGACTAACTTTTACTGCTCTTTCCTTCCCTCAACTCTCCATTTTCTTGTTCTCCTAAATAGCATGTTAGGAGGAATAAAGAGGGGTAAGGAAAGGTATCTTAGATATTTGTCCCTACAAACCTAAATATAATATATTTTTAATCCATTTAGTGAGAGCATATGTATCAATTCTTTTATTTACTCTTATTTACTCTCCTATTCCTCCAAAAGGGGATAACTCCTTACTTTCGTTAACCTCCCAAACACGCGTAAGCAATTTACTCTTATCCATTACTCTTACTCCTCTTTACTCTTATTTACTCTTGCCCCTCTAAGGCTCTAACTTACTCGCTCCCAAACGGATGCCTTAAACTTGAGTGCTAATAATGAAGATATACAAGAGATCTTCACGTTCACGCTAAATGATGTGGAATTCTTGCAAGAAGAGGACGCAACCCCTTGAACTAAATCTGTCGCGCAACTCTATCGGGAGAATGACATGACTCTTAAAGATGAGGTAATTAGACAACCTAAAATGTCGGTTCATGATATTGAAAGTCGACTCAATAAATTGAGGAGGATGATATAATTCCTTTCCTTCTTTTTGTTGGTAAAAGAAAAATGAATAGATTGAATTAGCAAGAGGATACTGTTACTACTAGTATTGCTCATGTGGCGGGGAGAGGAGTTGAGATTTTTCTTTCCACTTCAAAGGTGAATGGCCTGAAAGCCCACTGGATCCATAGGATGCTCCAAAATCTTTTATGATTCTAACAATGAATTATATTCTTGAAGTTTCAGATTGTGGGTCTGTGGAGGCTCTTGAAGATGACATCTACAGCAATAAAGAGCTAAGAAAAATAGAAAATAGCATGACACTTCCTTATCAAAAAAAGAAAAAAAGCACGATGCTTTCATGTCCAAGAAGCAAACCCAAATGGGATTGAATGGAGGATTGAAGAAATGCCAACTAAGCATCCTTACCCGCATTTAGTATAACTATGAGTAGATATTGAAGAGAGAAGAAATATAACTGCAAATTGAATTGCTCTCGGATTTGAGGATGAATCCTTAGTCCAATCATGCCAAAAGATCCTCATAATCAGGACAAGATTAATAGTTCAAATATTTTGAGGGCATACCAACAGAAGTGGAACCCAAGTGCTAGCTGGATGGGTACAAGGTCAATTCTGATATTACTGGAAGTAGGAAAAGAAATGCCGCATGAAGAACATGTTTCAGAGTATCATGCTAGCAAATCAGACATCTGCTACCTCATACAGATTGCTATCCAGCTTAATCAAGAAAAGTTTGGGACAACCCTTTTCTGGTGTCAATTTAACACTCCAAATAAGTTGGTGAAGAGTTGTATAACCATTAAGTGCAACAAAATCAGAAAGCTCATTTGGACATGTGCTGATAGACAGTAGCATATAGTACAGTCATTTCCCCCTTTTGTTTTACTTAAGATTGCTTATGTAATCGATTCATGTCTCTGTCTCCGTGCTGTACCAGGCCTATCCATTATGAAAGGGAGCTCTTAAGCTTGTAGAACCATGAAGTTTTCTGAATCAGCAGTGATTAGACCTTATTCTCATTAAGCCGCCCCTGAAAGCTGCATTCTAACCGACTTCTCTCCATTTATGAGGTGATGGTGTGTCCGTTCTAATTTGGCAGCAAGTATTTTGCCAGCCCCTTTCACGCAATTGATGGCAGTTGTCTGTACTCCACTAGTGGCAAGGTTGTAGGCTAAGATGGTACACAGTATATAACCCTTCACTAGAAGCCATATTTCTTCATTTTCATTGCAAGAACTCAAAATGAGCAGGGGCATATTTATGCCCCATCTCACAGCACTCAGTCATCAGCCTGCTCCTGCAAGGATGACGCTTACCCAGCAATCCCCAATTAATCAAAATGTTATGGAGTAAGTGAGAGAGTGCCACAGGTCAATTAGTAAGGATTCACGATGTAATAGGTTGGACATGCTGAGCCCCACGAATTGTAGGGCTGCCACCAAACTACTTGAGAAGCAGTCCATTAGCTTTTGTCAGGTCCAAGCTATCCAGAAATGTGAAAAGGATTACCCTTTTCGAAGATGAGAAAGGTCGCGTAGCGATAAAGCAAGGATCAGATTTCACATAGATTCAAAATAAGCAAATTGCATTAAGATACTAGTAAAGCATCACCTATCCCTCCATTTAAGAAGAGCTTCAAGAAGAGGCACTGGTGTATGTCGTGCCACCATAGCTAGGGAATCCAGTACTTGGTCATACGCTGGATCTGATGGACTAAGATATTGGCCATCCTGCAAAATTCCAAAGCCTAAATAATTCGTAACAACTTAGACCAACCAAAACAATGGTTGACGCTGCCAATACTTGCTCAAAACCAGTATTATGAACAGTAAGAAGAAGAAAACTTCAAAAGAGTAATTTTCCCACAATCTAAGTCCCCTCATAAATCATAAGAAATCAAGCAATAGGCAATGTGCATTAATTTTCTAAACATAAACAACCAAGGAAGCATCGGGAAAACACTCTTGTGGATATAACCATCCTATAATGAGTTTACAAGTCGATGAATAACACAAAAAATTGGATCAAATTCAAAATAAGAAGTATGAATCGACCTGCGCCTGAGCAGTTTCAATGCGACGCCTTGCAAGAGGAAGAAAGCGTTGGAGCAGCGCGTCCACAATCAACTTTGCCGCACTGCCCGACTTCATTTCTGCCAAATATCAATTTCTCTCACTAACATTCACCTTTTCTAAAAAGTCTGCTGAATCCAATGGCCTTATGCGAAGCAATTTACCTGTTCAATAATCAAATCTTCGCCTCATATACATATGAACTAGCATTAATCAGAACTAAGGGTAAATAAAGGGTCTAATTCTCGAGCTTCTACTACAAATACAACACTAATGGATCGAACAACGTTGAAATTGGGCCTAAAAGTACATCAAAACGATAAAAATTTCCACTGCATACTGAGAGACGGGAGAGAGAGATGAACTGATACCAGATCAGCAGGTCGTACAATGGAGGAAAGGAGGGACGAAGGAAGTAGTGGCGCCACCTGATTGCGGCGGCGATGACGGCGGTGAGAGGAGGACCGGGAGGATATGAGGTCCTCGGGGAGCGCATACATGGAGGGGCAGCACCAAAGGAAGAATGGACGTTGGCGAATGTATCTTAGCCATTTTTCGCTGGCCTGTCGTTTCACTTTTTTTTTACTTTCCCTTTTTTCTTTTAGGGAGTATTAAATTGTTACACAAAAAACATTAAACAATCAACTAATATATAGGTTTATTCAAGTTATTTGATACTTATTTTACTTAAGTAAAATTTGAGGTTTGAGTCTTGTGACTTGAAAACATTTATGATAGAATAGGAGGGTTCATAATGAGACGGGTACAGGAAAAATTTAACTGTATCCTCTCCCAAGTAAATTTTTAAAATTAGTACTCATACTCATGTACATATCAGCCAGATGTTGTAAAAACTATATCAATACCAATATCTACTGAGTATAGCGAGTATATGAAATTTGTTAAGGTAAATATAGATCAAAAAGGCTTTAACTCATTTTGTATCCATATTCAACATTAAAATATCAATATGTCACATTAATACCAATCTTCCAAGAACATATCATATCATTCACACCAAATACAATTAAAAGTCAAATTCAAGTAACAAATTAGCACTGAACAATTATAGTTTCTAATAAAATATCTCACAGGAGTATTGAATACAATACAACTCAAATTCACTAGTAAAATAATTACGCATAAACAACAAACAAGAACTTTAAATAAACCGGTGCG